>JZKD02S1075662.1:228873-250998 GCA_000966675.3 Picea glauca
AGGGCTAACCCACTTCTAACCACTTGTCCACTTAGTAATTTATCCATTAACTTTATTATTTAAATAATTTCTTTTCTATTCACTTTGACTTATAGTACACTCATCACTTCACTTTATATTTACCATGGACATAACTCTCTAACTGTGGGGAGTTATGTGACGTTCCACATACCACCGGAAATGGCATGAGATGTACTATTCATATATAATATTTTTATCTGAAAATATATCAAAACACATACCATTATCCATCAAACAACATGGGTCCATTACCCAAACCTTTCTCCAACTTCACATGGCCATAAATCTCTAACCGTGAGGAGTTGTGTGACGTTCCACATACCACCGGAAATGGCATGACATGTACTATCCATATGGAATAGTATTACCTACAAATATATCAAAGCTCATACCATTATACATCGAACAAACTTGGTTCCATTACCCAAACCTTTGTGCTACTGGAATTTGCTAGCTAACTTTCTTCAAGGGTTGACATCAATGACAACCATCCCAAATAATCAACAATATCCCCCTTTGGCATTGATGGAAACACTATCATGCAATATTGAAGTCATATCACTCATGCTCCCCCTTTGACCATAGCTCCCCCTAGAACCATGCCTCTGTTCTCTTTCTCCAAGTATTTACCTTTGCATCTGATAAATATTTCCCCCTTTGTCATCAATGGAAAAGGTATATTTCCATTCGGGGTTGCTCCCCTATTGGCACCAAGTCGAAGGGGAAAGAATAAGCATCGTGCGAAAGAAAGAGTGCAGAAAACTAAAGTAACAACTGGAAAAAGAACACCACGCGCACATGCAAGAAAGAATGCAAAAAGGAAAGCGATAGATGGAGGAGGAACAACATGCGTATGGGAGAAAGACCTAACATAAGAAGGGTTAGGGTTTGGGTAATATTTTGTAAAAGGATTAAGATCCCAAAATGTATAAATATAGATACAAAAGTATCATATAGGGTTCATTGCTAGTAGTTGTGAGTAGTTCTTTCATGTTTTGAGCTTTATGAACCGATTTTGTAAGTTGTTGAGAAAAGAAGATATGAGGGAAGGTAGATATGAGGATTAGACCACAGGTAGTAGAGCCTGGTGCGATCTAGTTCACCTCACATAGATCTTACCAAGTTTTGTGGAGAATTGTAAGCGTGTGGCACTAGGAATGTAGAACTTCCATAATAAAAGAGCCAAGAGCCAAATCTTTGTGGACATAGCCCAGGAGGGGGTGAACCATGGGATGAGTAGTTTACCTTATAGCTCATCATACCTGGATTTAATCAAGAAACACCTATCCCCTAATCTGTCCTAGGCTGTAAACACATGAGTCTTACAACCACCCATTTAAAGCTATCTCGGGTGAGACTGCGCAGTGCCTTCCCAGTGCTATGTTTCCTTCTGGATTACCAGGAGAGCCAATAGTTTTAGAGGCTTTGTTGGAACCCTGAATGACATGAACCATAGGTCAATAACTCAGAAAACCCGAGAAGGGAAATAGTAAACCAACAAATGGTTCCATTGCCATGTTAAGCGAAACAAGAGAGGACTGAGTAGATGAGATAGAATGAATAAGAACTGAAGGAGTGGAACAAAAGGGAAATGAGCCATTAGAAGGGAATTTTGAGACCTTAAACCCCATGAGAGGAGAAATCGAGTGATGGTTGATAACTAAAGAAATATATTTTTCACAGAAAGATAGTAGAAACCCCAGGATCACACCACGTAAATAATTGGATAAATACATACTTACGTATTTACACGAAGTCTTTTTCTGTGATTTTCTGCATCTACTACAGGAGTGGATCTTAAGGTTAAAGGATAATAATGCGACGAATTGTATTTGACAGCTAGATTGGACTCCAGTACTGATCCAACAACTACAGCAGGTGAACAACAAATTCACCCACACAGTCGACTTTTGGCTTGACAATATTGTAGCAGACTTTATCACAGAATTTTTGGCAGACACAACAAAGTCATACAATGCAGTCGAGCAAGAGTTCCTACGAGGACCCAAAGGAAGGTACATTCAATCACTGTATACTTCTATCAAGATATTTCTATATAACAAAGGTATAATGACAATGGAATTAGACAGCTAGACTTCCCTGCGTGCATGGGGGAAGGGGGGAAGCATTGACAGAGAAAGGAGGAATGGAAGGAGGGCAAGATAAAGATAAGAAAGAGGAGGAACCCTTGGACCCGATCTTGATGGATGACAACCAACTTCGGTGGATCTCAGTGTCATCAGGAACGATGTGTAGTGGAGCACCCTACCAATATAAGGTGAATACCAAGAAGAGAGCCATAGCCGAGAGGGAGGGCTTGGAAAGCGATGAGGAAGAGGTAGAGGATCTCTGGGCTATGGAGAATATTGAGGAAATCCTACGCACCACATACAAGAGGAAAACAAGAGGCTCAAAAACAGGAGGAGAAGGCAGCCATCCCTTTCAGATTAATGTTAGTTTGGAACCCATAAACCCATGTGCGACCAATACACCAAAGAGAACACCATAGTTTAGAAAACCAAAGTTCGGAGGAATTCCAATAGTAGGAAGTACATCTACACAAGGAGCAACAACTGGAGGAGCCATTTCAGGCAACCTTATTCAAGTATCTACACCGCGTGGAGGAGGGATTAGCTCAGTATTTGGAATGGAAGGACATGATCCTCCTACCAAATTAACAGAGTTTTGAGGAGAAGCAAAAGAAGACCCTGAGAAGCATCTATTCATTTGCGCAAATATCTGGGAAGCAAAACAGATCACTAATGAAGACACCAAAATCACGCAATTAGTGATCACGCTAAGAGACCAAGCACTAGACTGGTACATGAGTCTAGACACGAATAGTGTTCCCAGAATGACAAGGACACTGGATGACATTAAGAAACTATTGATAAATGAGTTCTAGAAGTTTCGCTCAGATGATCAATACATGAATGAGATGATTGAAATAAGATAGAAACCAAGAGAATCGATATGGGAGATTGATCAAGTATTCAAGCGATTAAAAGGAAAGTTAAAATACCTTATGACCGATATGCAACATCGACCCCTGTTTATCAACTCACTACTCCCACACTTAAAATATCCATTATGAGAACAAAAGTTTTAGATGCAGGCAAAGGCTCTACATGTAGCCTTGCAATTGGAAGATAATTAGTACCAACAGATGGACCCAACTATCAAAGAAATAAAGGAGGATCTAAAGAACCTAACTTTTCAGTTGAACCAGAATAAGAATAAGGACAAACGAGAAGTCGTTTAGTGCACTACCTGCAGGATAGAAGGACACCATAAGAATGAATGTCCAACATTCGCACAGTATATGGTGACAGGGATTCCAAACCCACTACCACAGGGAGGATTATGGTGCGAAATATGAAAGAAACTGGGTTACGACCCTTAACACTACACGATGATGCAGAAAAACCAAACAATCTTGAAGAAATCATATTTCACCTTTTGTAAGTCAGTCGGGCATGAAGACAAAGATTGTATAACTATGGAGATGATGCGGGAAAGAACATCAGATGCATACAGGGTACATGCAGAAATGATGACTGGGCAAGGAGTACCACAGTTCACTCAAGCACCATCCCCATAAAACATCGTGCAACAATAGTATAATATTGCATTGCAACCATACAATAATGTGCAGCCACAGTACAACCCCAGTACAATACCACGTAGTATAATCAGGGACCACCGTATAACATGCCGCTAGGTGATCGCGTAGCTTATAGAGGAGCAGGACGAGCCATAGGAGGTTTCAGACATGGTAGAGGACCATTCACATGTCACAATTTCTAGCAACCAGGACTTTATGCACGAAAGTTCCCACTTCCACCAGTGACTTCTATGTATTGTCGCACATCGGACCATGATACGGAGGAATGTCCAACATTACTTGTAAAGATCAAGGAAAAAAGGAATCAAAATAACCAGAATGTTCAGTGCATTTCAACCGAAGCAAGGGATGATGGACAAAACATTAACATAGTCACTCGAGGAGGAACAAAAATAGGAAATGATGCAGTTCGACAGGAACCAACAAATAACTAATGGGTAAAGAAGAACACTGACCCCAAGAAGAAGTTCGACGCGCATAAGGAGAAGGAGATATTTACAAAAGTCCGATAAGAATTCTAGAAGGAGAGTGTTGCGTCGACTGCACAACAGAGAAAGGAAGCTCTGGAATATGATATGCGGCCATCATTGGACCATACCAACATAATAAAACCCAAGGAACAAGTAAGTATTATCAAAGACTTTTTTCAATCATGCATCAAAATGTTAAGTGATCCTTCATCTGTCAAAATATTGCAAAACATCCTAGAAAAATGTAGCAGCAAGATGGAACAAAATCCATAATTGAAAACTGTCAACCACCTACATACAAGAAGAAGAAGAAGTAGGCAATTTAGACTAAATGCTAACATTGGCGATTTCAATATGGGAGATGTCATACTGGATCTAGGATCCTAAGTGAATGTACTATCCAAAGCTACATGGAAATGCACGAAAGAACCTGCACTGGGATACTCAACTATTCAATTAAAGTTAGCAAATCAACATAGAATCCTACCCATAGGTAGACTGACAGGAGTGATGGTAGTTGTGGATGGTGTGTGCACTAAGGCAGACTTTGAAATCATCGAAATAGTAGACGACACAACACCTTACACGATTCTACTTGGTCTAGATTGGGAGTTCGACAACTAGGCCATAATTGACTTAAAAACCAGAAAAATGACATTTGAGTCGAGGGACTACAGGGTCATAGCCTCACTCGACCCATCAGAAAGAAAGAAGTTCATAGAACCCACTTGTCTAGATTTAGAAGAGATCATCCAGTCGTACATAACAACTACGCGTGATGCAGACTATATAAACCCAACTGTCGACGGGGTACTCAATTGGAGGAGCATTACTTCATGTACAATAGACTCAGACACCAGGTTAGAAAACTGACAAGAAAGACTACATGAAGTATCCACGAGAAGGTGTTCCAGAATAGACTGCACAGTAAGGTGGATTGGCACAGAAATTAGATAGCCACCCAGTTTTCACGGGCTAAATGATTTGGAAACTTTATCAACACAATATAAAGATGAAGTATTAGAAAACTAGTGATTTATTGCACTAGATTTAGCACTAAATGATACACCCACAAGATGGTGGGGTGCACACAAAGAGACTATCACAGATTGGTACCAATGTAAGCGATTACTGCGCATAAGGTTCGGCGCAGAACAAATAGGTAACAAACAACAGAAATATGAAAAACTAGGCACACTAGTCGAACACTTGGAGGCATGTAAAACATTGTGGAAAATGACGCCTCCAGAGGAATGGTATCACCACTTCATTCATACTCTAGAGGGAATACCAGCGAATTGGTATATGAACCAAGAAATGCATAAAGAAACCAAGATATGGGTGACACTCCAACAGAACTTTACAGTCACTTTCTCATTCGAGCATGAGAATATCAACATGGGTGTGGCCCTGAAAGGAATCAGAGACATCATATTCATTGAATAACCAAAAGTAGAAGCTATTACAGAGATACAACAGTGAAATAAGCAGACAGTCAAGGATATACTGTCATGCTACCATGTACAGGAGGAAGCATCGGATGCAAATGACCTGCACGATATTTAGATCCAAGAAGTCGATGGCGAGAGAGATGTGGAAGGACCACCCTTAGAGTCAGAGGTCATCTCTGCGCTAATCAATATAAATAAGGTTAACATAGGGACCGTCGAGTAGCCCAAAATGGTCAGTATTGGAGATTATTGGGACGAACAGACACTAGAAAGTATCACAGAATTGTTGCGTGAATAGAATGACATTTTTCCCACAACTTTTACAGAGATGAAAGGCATAGCCGGAGAATTAGGAGAAATGAATATACCACTCAAACCTGATGCGAGACCCATTAAACAACAACCATATAGATTGAACCCCATATATAAATAGAAATTTAAAGATGAGATTGACAAGATGCTTGAGGCCGACATCATCGAACCAGTCAAAGAATCAGAATGGATAAGCCCGATGGTAGTACAGGACAAGAAACAGGGAAGAGGGATCAACATATGCGTCGACTTGAGGAAGTTGAATGATGCATGCCTACACAACCCATTCCCCACACCATTCACAGACGAAGTACTCAAGAACATAGGAGGTCATGAAACCTGCTCATTCACTGATGGATTCTCAGGATATCATTAGATTAACATAGCACAGGAGGATAGACACAAGACCATGTTCACGACAGAATGGGGATCTTATCAATATATAGTCATGTCGTTCAGACTAAATATTGCACCTGCAATATTTTCTAGAGTGTTCATCGTAGCATTTAAGGAATTCATCCATCAATTCCTCGAAGTATACCTGGATGGTTGGATAGTGTATAACTTACTAAAAGACCATGTGGAAGTTTTATGACTGATGTTAGAATGATACAGACAGTGCCAGATATCACTAAATATCAATAAATGCATATTTGGAACACCATTTGGGATACTATTGGGACACATAGTATGCAAACAGGGTTTGCTAGTGGATCCAACCAAAATTGCAGTCATTGTTAAACTACCAACACAAAAAACAGTATGCAAAATAAGAGAAACGCTAGGACATACGGGATATTACAGGAAATTCATCAAATCCTACGTCTAGATTACAACACAAATGGAAAAACTGTTAAGGAAGGATACAAAGTATCAATGGAACGATGAGTGTCAACACAGTTTGGATACCCTGAAGGAAAATATGGTCACCGCACCAATATTGGTATTTCCAGATTGGGAGAAGACATTCCATGTACATGTAGATGCATCAACGATAATACTTGGAGCTATCTTGGCACAACCAGGAGCAGGAGACTTGGATCGCCTGATAGTGTTTGCAAGAAAAAAATTATCAGATTTAGTGCAAAATTATAACGCGACAAAGAGAGAAGGCCTAGCTATGGTTTATGCACTACAAAAATACAAACATTACATATTGGGAAAACACTTCAAGATGTTCACAGATCACTCATCCCTGAAATACCTAGTCAACAAGCCATTGTTGGGGGGGAGAATATGTCGATGGTTATTGTTATTTCAAGAATTTGACTTTGAGGTAATAGTTAAACCAGGAAAACTGAATGCGGGACTTGACCACCTATCAAGAGTCAAAAATGGAGAGGAACCAATGAATTTAGAGGACAAAATTCCAGGTGCACAACTATTCTCAGTACAAATTGTTGACGATTACTTTGCAAATATCATCCAGTATTTGAGCACAGGTACTGTACCACAAGAATATACCATTGTGCAAAAGAAGAACCTAGTAGTTCTCGCAGCCGACTATCAATTGATCGCAGGACATCTATACAATATGGGTGCAGATAACACCTTATGGAGATATGTACTAGACCATGAATGACCAAGAATTTTAGTAGAAGCCCATAAGGGAATCGCAGGAGGGAATTATGCAGGAAAATATACCGTGGAGAAGGTACTACACATAGGATTATGGTGGCCAACGATCCACAAAGACTTGAAATATTATTGTTAGCAATGTGATATCTGTCAAAGGGTAGGAAAACCCAATAGAATGGACGAGATGCCACTATGACCACAAGTGACACTTCAGGCATTCGACAAATGGGTGATAGACTTCGTGGGACCCATTAACCCACCAGCCAAAAGAGCGGAGGTGAGATATATTATCACCATGCCAGAATACCTAACGAGATGGGAGGAAGCTGCACTAGTAAAAGATTGTAGCACAGAGACAACTACACACTTTATGTTTGAACATGTAATTACTAGATTTGGGTGCCCAAGAATTTTGATGAGTGACCAAGGAATGCACTTCATAAACAAAACCATCGGAGCGATGCTCAAAGAGTTTGAAGTTCATCACCAAAAAAACAGAACCTATCATCCCCAGGAAAATGGCACGATAGAAGCCTTCAAAAAAATTCTAGAGAACGCATTGACAAAGATATGTAATGTCAACAGGGACAATTGGAACCTCAAGGTACCAACAGTGTTATGGGCGTATAGAACCACATGCAAAAAGTTGACAGGCCACACACCATCCAAGATAGTATATGTTCAAGAAGCAGTAGTGTCATTACAATTTTTAATACCCAGTCTACGTGTAGCAACTATCACACACATGAAAAAATGAGGCACAGTACAGGAAAGACTGAATCAGTTACTATCAATGGAGGAAGACTGAATCTTGGTAGGATTCCACCAACACGTACAGAAAGAAAGAGACAAAGCTTGGCACGACCGCCACATCAATATGAAGACATTCACGGAAGGAGATCTAGTATTTCTCTATGATAGTAAATCATTGCAGCACCTGGGAAAGATCAGAATGCATTGGCTAGTTCCATACGAGGTAAAATTTGTTACGGACGAAGGATTTGTACAGCTAAGAGATCTAGCAGGAACAGACCTCAAAGGAATGATCAATGGGAGTTGGTTGAAGCTGTACAAGGACAGTCGACCACCCATCGTGCCGTTAAAAAAAAAAAAAGAGGGAAACAATAACATCCATATCAAAATAGGAAACAAGAGGGAAAAGGAAATTTGGCAAAATAAGGTTAACAGGACAGTATGAGGCAGAGCTAGAGCAAGGAAAGGACGAATGTGATGTCACATTAAACGTGTCAACTGGAGACTGCAGAGCAGGAGTAATGGCGACTATGAAACCACCACGGATGCATTGAACCCACAGTTATGGTGCATTAATCACATGATGGAGGAATATTCCTTGACAAGATTCATGACAATCCCATAAAACACACGAGCACAAAAGAAGTTAGTCTATTCGCGAAAGGAGCACAAAAAAGGAGAAACAATAGAGAGAATGAACAGAGTGAAACCACAGATCTCACCAAAGCCATTTGAACTCAACAAATGGTCGACAGACAGCATTATGGCACCACTGAAGCTCGTAGAACCAGAATAGACAGCCAGATCAACCAGGGTTAAGAGTAGGTCACGAGGAACACTGGAAGAAAATGAACAACAACCACCAGAGATCGTCGATATCAATGAAATCCTGTCACGAGAGGAAATCCTAGTAGAGTCCACACCCATACTAGAGGAGATTCCACAACCACAGACAGAGGCCATGGAACAGAATACACCAGCAGCGGTGCACAAGCCCCAGAATAAAGAAGAATAAACCCACCAGGAAATACCATCGGAGCATACTAAAGCAACCATGGAAGTGAAGGGAACGACAACATCTAGGAGCAGAGGAGCAACCAAATGAGACGCAAGCACCCAACTTAGGTCACCCAACCAAGGAGACCACTGGAACTATTTGGGCATGGCCAGATTGAATGATAGGAGAACAACCAGGAGTTGTTGGAACTTCGAGCTAGCCAATGCAGCAGGAGGACCAAGTTTAGATACCAAGCTGACCTCGAAAGAAATCGGCTACATAGATTGTTCTACCTCTCATACCAGAGGCAGTACAGGTGGACCCACAGCTATTAGGTCATGTTGGGAAGCTCAAGTATTCCGACCATGACATAGCAGATGAAACCAAATATCCGGAGCTTGCACCACAGGTCTTCATGAAGAAAGTAGTTGTGAACCAACTCATAGAAACCATCACTCAGCCACAGTAATGGGTAGCTAGACTAGACAAAACAAGAATTCTAGGATTGTTGAAGATACCACACTTTGGAAGAGGACAATATGCATTAGCATGCGTCAAGCAACTATTAGCAGTGATGCATGGAGGGGATGTATGGTTGGACAAAACCATCCCCAAAACTGTTAAATGTATCACGCAGATAACAGGCCTAACCACCCGAGGTATGGATCTCGCGCTGATTTTGGATGATAAGTTCAAGGAAAAATCATTGGCAGAAGAGATGAAGAATAAATATGTCACTGACAGGGGAACAAGAGGCATTATAATCAAATGGATCAATAATGTCACGACGCAATTGGGTGCAAAGATCTTAGCCTACAAACTGCTAAGAAAATGCCGCAAAGATGAAGTACCAGTAGGAGTTATTGTTGTTGTAGCTCAATGTGCAGAAGGCACCTCCATGATATGGGCACCATACCTGTCAAACTTATTCCAAGTAGACTGCAAAGACATGCAAGATGTAGGTACAGACTTTCATTACTCATGGCTAATCACTCTCATAGCTTTCATGGGATGGAAAGAGCCAGAATATGCCATCTTTTGTACCACACCATAGCCAGGAGGAGCAAGATATCGTGTTCTGAGATCCACACCACTAGCCAAGCATAAGAAGGGGAATGGAATCGTATTCGAAGCTTACCTAAGAGAGATATAGGAAGCCATCAACCGAGCATGGAGAATAACACCAGAGGCTATTGCATGATACAGGGACATCGCCAATTTCTGGGCTAGGTGACAAGCCATGTGGATACAACCAAGGCAGGATCCAGATAAAAAATGGCTACAGATGCGCTACTGTGTCACCAAGGGAGATATCGACATGGTCATCAATGAATGGCCTGATGAATGGAGGATTACAACCATACCCAAAGAAGTACTAGGACAAACAATAGAAGGAGGGGTTGCGTAGTCGGAAACACAACCTCCACAAATTCCAGTACCCAAGAAATGTAGAACAGGCCAAACCAAGTTGACTTAGGTATATGACGGCTCAGAGAAGCCAAGGAACTAGAAGGGGAGGACAAAAACCACCCAACTGACCAATGGACAGATGAAATCGGTTGAGGGAGCAAAGGAAACCGCATCGGATCCCATCACACAGGAATGAGGGGGAACTAAGAGACTAGCGGTACAGGACGTAGGTGCACACAAGAAAATGAAGGCACAACGACCACCACTAGACTACACAATCATGGAGGATGATGGAGAGATGATTGCTAGGATGGTCCAAGACTGCCTCGCAGAGGATTTAGATCATGCCGCGCACCACAAGGATAAACTGCAGAAGGAACTGACAAAAATGGGACAGCTCCTTAAGAAATTTGGGGAATCCTAGATCACGAGTAGCAGTAGGGGCATCAAGACATCGACCACATAGACCACATAAAGGGTGGAGGTAGAAGAACTCGACCTAGTTCTTCCAATACCACACGCACATTCCACGGTCTACATAAAGCCTAGCATGTTGCGAATGGATGAAATTGTGGGACAGAGACCACTGAGGGATTTGGATCATATCCAATTGGTCATGACATGAATGCCATCGAAAGAACTATATAACCTACAGGTTAGTGTCCACCATGAAATGCAATCGTGAGCACATAAATACTTAGTTAAGCTATAACAAGAAACAAAGAAGAGGGAAGCATTGGAAACAGTTTGTGCACAGGCCAAATCGGAAACTAAGGAGGAGAAAGAACACAGAAACGAGCTTGAACACAGAGTGGAAGAAATTTTTGGGAAACTTCCAACTACTACACAAGGAAATGAACTCCCAGCCACAGAAAAGATCGACCAGATTGTGTAGGAAATTGATCAGTATCAGAAGGAGATCGAGACTCTCCGCGAACAGATTAGACCGACAACTCCACCAGTAGTAAAAGAGAAAAGGAAGAAGGAAGTAGAAATGCAACTGTATAAGCTAGAAAAATAGGTCAACACGACAGCCGACTTGCTGGATAACGCAGCGCAACTTTGAACAAGGCTGGAAGAGGATCCATAGATCCAACACTGGGACAAGGAGGAGGACAGGATCAATGCAATGATCCAAGAACTCAAGCAGTGACAGAAGACCATACCAATTCTAGAACGGGTCAAGGGAGCACAAGAGTTAAAGAAGATACAAGCAGAACTTATCACTGCACAAACACAGAAATAAGAGCATCAGGCTCAAATAGAACTATTGCAGGAACGGGTAGCAGAAGTACTTGCGCAGTCCAAAAAATATAGAAACCAAATAGCATAGACTCAGCTAGAATGTGCAGGACTGATGAACATGGAAGTGGAAGCTCAGACAATCGACACCATCAAGGAGAAAATCACACAGGCAGTGACAAAAGTAGTAGAGTTGTAGGAATAGTTTCAGACGATCACCAAGGAGATCAATGAAGCACAGAGAAATTAGGTGACTCGGGATGAGTCACATGTCAGTGTTGGGGGCCTATTGGCACCATGCCGAAGGGGAAAGAAGAAAGATAGTGGGAAAGAAAGTGTGTATAAAAATGAAGTAACAACTGGAAAAAGAACAGCATGAGTGCATGCAAGAAAGCATGCACAAAGGAAAGCGACAACTGGAGGAGGAAAAACACGCGTATGGGAGAAAGACCTAACATAAGAAGGGTTAGGGTTTTGGTAATATTCTGTAAAAGGATGAAGAGCCTAAAATGTATAAATATAGATAGGAAAGTATCATATAGGGTTCGTTGCTAGTAGTTGTTAGTAGTTCTTTAATGTTTTGAGTTGTATGAACTAATTTTGTAAGTTGTTGAGAAAAGAAGATACGAGGGAAGGTATATTTGAGGATTAGACTAGAGGCAATAGAGCCTGGTGTGATCTAGTTCGCCTCACATAGATCTTACCCAGTTTTGTGGAGAATTGTAAGTGCGTGGCAACAGGAATGCAGAATTGTGATAATAAAAGAGCTAAGAGACAAATCTTTGTGGATGTAGCCCAGGCGGGGGTGAACCATGGGATGAGTATTTTACCTTACATATCACGGTACCTGTCTTTAATCAAGAAACTCCTATTCTCCACCATGTCCTAGTCTATAAACACCTGAGTCTTACAACCACCCATTTAAAGCTATCTCGGGTGAGACTACGCAGTGCCTTCCAGGTGTTGTGTTACCTTTTGGATTACCAAGAGGATCAATAGTTTTAAAGACTTTGTTGGAACCCTGAATGACATGAACCCTGGGTCAATAAATAACGCATCCCAAGAGAGGAAATAGTAAACCAACATCCCCCTAAATAAATTGTCCTTGGAGATACTCCCCTTGACTGAAATCTTTCTGAAACTGATCTTCCAACCTAAAATGTCCTCTATATGGTGCTTCCTTGTGTAAATCTAAGTCATATAATATAAGCATTAAAAATAATTCATTTTGGAATATAAATTACTTCGAGTCTCTAGCATAGATACTCAAAGGCTTCACGTGGAAGCGGTTTTGTAAAGATGTCTGCCACATGTTCTTTTGTGCCCACATATTCAACTATGATGTTCTTCTTTGTAACCTATTCCCATAGAAAGTGATACTTGATTGGAATGTTCTTCATCTTGGATTGCATCATCGGGTTCTTTGAGATACTGATGGCATTTGTATTATCACAATAGATTGGAATGGGATCATCATACTCAACCTATATATTTTTCAGAGTTTGTTTCATCCATATAACCTGTGTACAACACCCTATTGCTGCAATATACTCTGCCTTGACTTGAGATAAGGATATTGATGAATGTTTCTTTATTATCCATGATACTAAACACTCACCCAAGTAGAACGTTTCTCCATAGGTGCTTCATCAGTCATCAATGCAACCTGCACATTATGCATTTGTGTAGGAAATAAGTGATAGATCCTTTCCTATTGGATACCATAATACAAACTCTTTTTTTCCTTTGAGATATCTAAAATCCTCTTTACTACTAATACATGTGATTCCTATGGTGCTTCTTGAAATCATGCCACATGCCCAACTGTCTTCATTACATCTGGTCTAGATGTTTTCACATATATTAATCTACCAATCATCGACTCGTATTCCCTCTGGTCTATAGACTTTGAATCGTCATCTTTTCTTAGCTTGCAACTGGTTTGAATATGATCCAGATTATTTTCGGCATGAAATGAGAGCAGAGATATAACAAAGAAATGCACAGAAATATCACAGATATTAAATAATATAAAAGAAATGTATCTAATATGAAACCATAAATATATATATATATATATATATATATATATATATAGTAATACACGATTTCTATTAATGAAATAAATGTACAGAGACTGTAAAAATACAAAGTGAAAGACTCGCTAGAATGGTGGCAGCTTATCTCTGAAAAGAGATGTGATGGCTACTCACATTCACAAGAAGATGATTACAATGAGGATATGAAGGCCTTTTTACAATAAACAAGAATGAAAAAAAACCTAGACATCTGAAAACCTAACCCTAGGAGATGAAGTGCCAAAAGTCATGTGGGCCTCGTTTGGGTAAGTTAGTACATCAACTTTCTGGGGTCATAACGTTTTCATACGATCTTCATTTTAGGCGTATGATAGCCCGTTGGAAATATATATTCAAGGAGATTCATTTTGGGGGATCAATCATGCCTTTTGTTATTATTGAGAATATCGATCCCGAAAAACCTTCATTTAGGCCCTCAAAATGGCCTCGAAAGTTAAAAACTGCTAAAAATAGTAAATTGCGAAAATTGTCATAAAACAATTTTGAGCTAGTTTGAAAAGGTGGGTGGCCACCAATATCCACTTGGATTAGAATAGGAGTGGTAAATATTTTTCAATCTTCCATTTCGAACCTATTTAGCATTTCAATGATATACTTAGTTTGAGAAATAAAAATTCCTTGGTTTCTTTAACATATCTGAAGACCCAGAAAGAAGGATAGTTCTCCAAGTAATGACATTTCAAATTCATTCTTCATATCCTTTGCAAATTTTTGGCTTAACCTATCATTAGTACTTCCAAAAACAATATCATCAACATAAATTTCAATTAATAAAATACTACCTTGAGTTACCTTGATGTAGATGTTGTTGTTGTGCTTCCTTTAAATAGTTCATAGGGAGATTTGTCATTGTTGTTTGTGAGCATTACTCTGTTTGAATGTGAACTACTATATGCACTACATGTGTCCAAAAAATATATGTCAATTTGGAATCCATTAGCATTGTTCGAGTCATTTCCTGTGTAATTATCATCCATTATGATAATGTTCCTTTGTCTCCGAACCACTCTTTGAACCAATATATAAATCCATGCTCTCGTCCACTATCATATATCTTTCCAAACCTGTTAAGTGTTCTTACAAATCCATCTCTGTCCATACTATCCAAGACTCTACTTGTGCAATTTTCCATAATGTTGATCTATTTATCACTATACTATCATGAATCCTTGATTAATCTATCAAAATGTACTTCTACTAACTGACTACTCTGGATCTATCTTCTCAAACTATGGAAGCTGCTCAAAGGATGTTTCTTTGGTATGTCACAACTATCGCATAGAATCGCCCTGTCTAATATTCATGTTACCTAAGAGTCTCTAATCTGGATGGCTCAAAACAATTCCTCTTTGATGTGTATTCATCATCATCTTCATTGGTAGATTCATCATCTCTCTGAGATCTGACTTCTTTCTTTCTATCTGTGGATTCATATTTCACTACAATTCCTGAAAGTACAATCTCTTGAACCTGTTCCTTATTTACCTGTCCTTCTTTTCTTTCAGTTGTTTTCCAAAACTTTATGTATCTGACATCTTTCTTTTTCTATCTAAAAATTTCTTCATCTCATTTTATTTCCATTCTTGCGATCTCTGGTACCTGGTCTTTGTTCAGTTGTTATTCATGTTTTCTTATCCATACTTTCTTATATCTGATATCAATTCTCTCTTTCATGGAAGTATTGATCATGCTTCTACAATCACTAGCTATGTGTCCATAGTTATGAAATTTGTAACATTCAATGTTACGTGGGGCCACATAGGCACTTCTTGCTTGAAAATTTATTTTATAATCCCTGTAATCTACAACCTTATGTCCAAAACTAGTACAATAAAACAATGACGACAAAATAATTTTTCATACCAAGGAGTGAATGATATTCTTTGTGGTGTAGTCCTTCTAAATTTCTACCTTGACTGATCATGATCATGATTGAAACTTATTTTTGTCTTGAACATGGATTCTCTTCTTGAAGATATATCTTCAATAGTTTTCTTAGATTCTAGTTGACCATGATTCTTTCCTTTGAGTACTTCTCTATAAATATTTCTATTTTCTTCATTCTTATTTTCTAACAACCTAGAGTGCTTCTCTTCATTCTCTATAACTGATGTGGATGTTTCTGTCTCTTCAACATTACTATTGAGCTTGACGATTGTACTTCTCAATGTGACAAATTCTTCTTCAAGCTTCTCAACCTCTTCTTATTTCTTCATTATCTGATACTTCATGACTTCTTTTGTTCCTTTCACTTCTTCAAACTGAATTTTTAATGTGGTTATTTCTTCTTAAAGTCCTTTCTCTTCTTGACCAAACTTTGCCTCAAGTTGGTTTAGATTGATAGTCCTTTCCTTAGTATGATATGTCAATATCTTCTCTCTCATTTCTGCTTCTTCCTTCTGTGTTTCTCTATTGGATTCCAAATACTGCTTTTGATATTCAATATTTTCTTCAATCTTTCTGGCTTCTTGTAGCTGAGTTCTTAAGTTCTCAATCACATGTTGGGCTTCTTCAAAAATGTGAACACTTTCCTTTTGTTTCATCAGTTCTTTCTTGAGTGACTTATTTTCTTCTCTTAGTTCATTTAAAGCACCAGTCAATTCTTCTCCATAATTGTCTTCCTTTTCAATCAGTTTTTTTGTCTCATTTCTTTCACAGCATTATATTTCAAGATGTCTGTGTTTTTCACAATTAAAGAAAAATAACATACCTCTGGTGATCATGTATTCTACATGTTCTGAATCTGTTTGACATGGTGAACATAATTCTTCTTGATCTGTATCTACATCTTCTTTGGCATTTTATGAATCTATGATGGGTAAAGAATATATGTCATGTAACTTATCCCAAATTTCTTTGGTTGATGAACATTTACCAACCTTTTCTCTTACCAAATTAGGTAATCCTTCCCAGATGAAATCCATTGCTATTTTGTTATTCTTCTTCAATTCCTTCTTGGCTGCAATCTTTTCCCTTTTTAAACTATCATATCCTGTAACAATTGATATAAAAATATAATTTCCTTGTTCCTATAAAAATACTTTAGTCCTTCTGCTCCACATCTCATATTTGAAAACATTCTGACCATTAAACATTGGTACTCCATTCTCATATTAATCCATGATCTCCTTCCAGTGGTTAAATTTGTTTTTTAAGGAACCTCGCTATGATACCAATTATTGGATTACAAAGAGGGGGGGTGAATCTGTAATACATAAATTTAATCATTTTTCAACGTAAAATGCAAGTGTTATATCAATGTAGAATTATGATACAATTGTTGCAGAGTAAATAAAAAATGAACAAATGAACAATCATACACATACACAGTACACCGGTTTTTTACGTGGAAACCCAAAGCGAGATAAAACCGTAGAATTATTTTTCTTATATGTCTTTAAGAATTACATTCGTTGGAAGCACCAACTTCCTTTGTTTTCAACTGCAACTGGAAGGAGGCTCCAACCCCCTAGTTTCTCAGGATACAAATTGAGGGAAGCTCCAACTCCCCAATTCTCTGGCTATAACCAGAAGGAGGATATAACCCCCTATGTTCTGAGGTTGTGTAAGGAATGTCAAAATAGAACCTTAAAAAACATAAATTTAAACATAGAATTGCTATCATAATTTCTTTTATGTTCTTAATTCAACATAATAACAATTCATTATTCAAAAAAATTTAAAAAAAATGAGCAGCATGATAATAAGTACCTCAAACTGATGTTGTTCTCCAACTCTTTCCAAGCTAAATCTCTGTCCAAAACTGACTAACCTCCAAGCTAGCTAGGAACATCCTATCCAGCTCCCTAGCCCAAGGATTCCTTTTGGTTTCTTAGCAACCAAGCCCAAAATTCCTGGCAACAGGTGCCCCCCGTGAAAGTCCTCAAGCAAGCTCCTCAAGTAAAACCAACAATCTAGATGTAGTCCAAAACTGTTTTTTCCTCCACCTTCTCCCTCTATCTTTCAAAAATTCTCAAACCAAAATAAAAATGAGATCCTCTTCCAAGTGCTCCCCTCCTCTCTTATCCTCCTCTCTCAAGTCCCCCTCATTAATCCCCCAACAACCTTATCCTCCCATTAATTCCCCAACAACCTTATCCCCCCATTAATTACTTCACCCACTTTTAATAATAAAATAATGAAAGACTCATTTACTATATTTTAATAATTAATAAAATTCAAATTTAAAAATTAGGATAAAAATTAATCAATTTGGGTTGTTACATACACCCACCCTTCAAGAAACTTCATCCTGAAGTTAGGGTAATTTACAATACAAGGGTAATGACACATGATTCATACATCCACATCAAATAAGGAACATCATCAATTTAAAACACTTACACATACTAGTGTACATGTGCAAGGCATAAATGTGTAGCTAGCACATAGAGGACTCGTACAAGTACTAATGAAAATAATTATCACACCTAAAGTAATTGTTGTATGCGTTCAATCCAATCAACAAGGCCATTCATTTCATAAAAGATAGTAAACTATTTAAATATTCACGAAATTCCTCATTTACAATAATTTAGCACAAGATACATTCACTTAGATAATTTTAGTTTAGTTAAGTAAATATAAATATACTTATATACATATATTTTTCTCCTTTTTTTTAAAATAAAGAGGAAATCCAAAAATTCTTCCATAAGGAGAACTCCCCACACACTCTCAACTAATTCTATTCATCCTTCCTCCCTAACTTACTTCCATCTTCCATCCCTATCCTTCCTCTATTGGACTATCTTGGAGCTTCAACTATATTGACCTAACTCCAAATAGAACCTGTAAGCGGAAGTGTCATCTCTCTTGATCAAGCTTCCCCAACAGGCAACTGACAGTCATCATCACACGTCTAGGGGAGCGTGAGCTAACACCGTCCTCCCATGACTCCAGGTTTCAGAGGATACATGGTGGTAAATGCCTCCACCCCTCTTAATAGGACTAGGGTCCACACCCTACCATGGAATATACAATGGCACCATCTTGCTGGGAATTTTGTCATCGTTTATTCAGTTTTTGGGTAGTCTCACCACCTAAAAACCATCACTGGTCCATATATCATAACAATGCATTTGTACCAATATAATTTCACATACAAAGATTCATACCATATTGTTTCTCGGTTGGTGGTCATGACATCCACTCTTATTACCCTTATCCCTTAGTTATTTCACAGCCCATTGACCTGAAAATTAGTCCATAGCACAAACTCATACATATCTATGCATTATCATCATGTAATTGCATACAACCATAATATCAATTCGGTATCCATGTAGCAACAACTTTAGTATCAAAGTTTTCAAGTTATAAATAGATCTCATAATATCCCCATAATTCAATTGACGTTACTTGTTCATAGAATTTTCATGTACATAGTAGATCACATCATATCCATCATCATTTAAAGAACATTTAAACAATCATAGAATTTACATTCTCATAATAGATCGCATCATATCCATCATCATTCAAATAACATTTAAACATTCATAGAATTTACATTCACATAATAGATCACTTCTTATCCATCATCATTCAAATAATGTTTAAACATTCATAAAGGTTCCTACATCTTAAAAGTTCAAGTGTATCATTAATAGTCTCACCGTGAATAGAAAATAAAGGGTGATTAGGCCTTAAGTAATTCTCGCTATCTAAGTCAAAAGGTGGCATTACGTACACCCACCCTTCAAAACAAAACTTCTTCCCGAAGTTATGGTCATTCTCAATATAAGGAAAAATTCATGACACAACTTATGTGTGTCATCTATGATAGCAAACCCTATTCTATATTGGTCCCATTGTACCCTCACTGATTAAAACATGTTGAGCCTATTAATATATTTATTACAACTACCCCTATTTAGTAAGCACCTTATCATGTCTTGACTCTATTTTATTGTCACTTTTAATTTAATTGACGATAAGACACACTTTTGTTATAGATTTGTTCTTCCTAAGTTCCATATATGACCCCCATATATAAATTATAGTCTATTTGTTTGTTCACTATCTAGAACATTAGCTCATCATCAGTTCTCTAGTTAATTGAATCTTATATTGAGTTCGATATGAACTTCCTTAAGTCATACATACAATTTTTCTTGTGATATATTGATAATTAAAGACAAGCATTTGTCGACTTTGATCATCACTCTAGATTGACAATACATATTCCATCACTCATGAGATTGAGACACCAAAATTTTCCCTGCTTACAAGCATTGACTAAGATACTGCTAATTGATGGTCATGTGATGTTGTTACTTCACGGTTTGTTTTTCCATTGTCCTCAATATCTCTCTTTTCTTTAAGTTATATAAATTATATCTCAAACAAGTTAATTTTCTAATATAGGATTCTCTTCATCACGATTGAGGAAAATCCTTCTTTTTATCATCAATTCACTATTACAAACATGCCTATACATAAAGAGCACTATGTTGACACGTGGGTTAGTGAAAATTTTATATCATAATAAATTTACTACAAGATTTCATTCCAAATATTTAGTCATTTGTCCTTGAGGTCTTCTCCTCTCAGCATTGTACTTCCTATGTCTCAAAATTATATCCTCTATACCTACATAGTACTTACCAACTTTGGTAACAAGCTCTTTTCTTGTCCATTTCTAGCACTTTCAATTTCTTTATCCTACCATGAAAGATGTTTTTAACGATGGGAAGCATGTGTTCATCATTCTTCATATAGATTTATTTATTTACTTATTTATTTTCAAATAGAGTTTCTTCATAGGGAAAAATCCTTGTTAGTGAACAAGTAGTTGCTAGACCAATTAATGCATTTCAAGGTGTGTCCTCCCATTTAGATAACTCACCCCTCATACAACGAACTTGTGCATAGTGACTAATAGAACTCGGTTGATATACCATGCCACACCTTATGACATAATAAAACACCTTTTCATGATACTTCACTTATCATTCTAACTCAAGTTTTAAATTCACATCATAGGCTCACTTACATATCCATTTGAATTTTCATTAGAATGTGGAACTAAACATAAGCACCCATTACAGTCTTATGTTGTCAATATCACCATACTAACCTACATAATGATTAAGTACAATGCACAACTTCCTCCTTCGCACTACACTCTCTTTAAGCTCAAGACTCTTCCCCACTCACTCCTAAGTATAGAAGCACCCCAAGTGCATAAGCTATGCTCTTAAGATAGTAAAACTTCAATGGTACACCACACCAAATCCTCCATTAACTATGTAATATTTTTCTAGCCAATGGTAAATTTCCACATGACCTCCCCTTTCTAGAGAATAAGTATCACTAGAAAAGTCTGGAATCTTCTCACATACACATCATATAATACCCATAAATTAGGAGTAGGACTCATCACTAGTTTCCACTCTTAACATAAACATTATGGTAAATTTAAAATTTGTTGACCTTCTCATGAAAATAACCCTTCGCATTACTAAGGTTAGATAATCTTTAAGTGGTACTGTACAAGCCATGCTTAGAATTGATAAGGTTAGATTCTTACTTATTATCACTATGAACCATGCTTGTGACTATGTTTTCATTTGAAATCAACTTTACTTGAGGTCTTCTACTTACTTACAAAGTGGAGGGTAACCCCTAAGTCATTCATTACAATGTTTCCCACATCAAAAAATTATTTTCTAAGTTACAAGATTTGTTTCACTACATGACCCTTAATCTTAAAAAATATCAAGTTGGACTTGGATGGTTTAAACAATTTTAACCATAATGTGCAATTTGAGTTCTTTATTCCACACTCTAAAAATTTGATTCTCCATATGTTGTATTATATGTTATTTTGTTTGCGCCCTTATTTACATATATATTAGAATACATGTGTTATCGAACAAAGATATTTAAAGCATATATTCTACAAAGAATGGATAATGCTAGGCTACAAGTTTCAAGCATGTCGAAAGTTAGAAAAGTAAGGTCGAAAGTTTCGAAAGACTTGAGAATGTATTCAAAGAGATGTGTCTTCCACATCACACTTGTTAGGTAAAGTTGAATCTTATATGCAGTACATACAACATTGTCTTTGCTATACACTTAAGTAATTTAGATCAAAATGAAAGAAAACATAATGTCAACTATGCAATATCAAAAGGAAGACATAAAGAAGATAAATAAAGTG
>JZKD02S1075662.1:255231-270542 GCA_000966675.3 Picea glauca
TGCACATAGCCTCCAAACAGCTCCAGCACTGAAATGGCCCTGGTGGCCCTGAAAGCTTCCCTGAAGAAAAATCACCTGCAAATGACCTCCAATGGCTCTGAAACCTGCTCCAATGTCTCCAGAAGGTCCAAGAGACCCAAAATCGACCAAAAAAACGTGAAGAAAGGTTTCCTGTAGAAAAAGTTATGCCAATAACTGTCTTCCTCCTCTTTTCCCCAAGAAACTCCACCAAAAATGGCATAGTTGGAGTTAGTTTGGCTAATAATAGAAAAAGGTCCAAAATTGGCGGACTCCACCCCAAAATGCGCCAATGGTCGTATGGTTAACTGCATAGAACCGGGGTATGGCTGAAACCCGCACGCGCCATTTAACGGAGACTGGTCACATGTTTAAATGGCATAGAACCGTGTCCTAGCCATTGAAAACTCCCCGCGCGCAATCCATTGTAATATGGTCATATGAATGTGTAATGGTGTGGAACCGTGGGCTGAAACTCCTTGCAGACTCTTGGGTGCCAAATGAAACATATAATGGTCATATGATTAACATAAAACCGTGGGCTATTGAAACATATATAAACGCGGGTTATACACCATTTACAATATACATTGGCCATGTTTCAATGTAAAACAAACTCCGTGCACCGTTTAAAATGGGTATCGGTCATATTGCAATGGATATAACCGTGGGTGTAACCCACAACTCCGGGCCATTTGAAACACATAACTCCCGCGTGCTCGCCCAACAATGCATCGTGGTCATGTGAAAAGTAATCGTGACCGGGGGTTGGGGCTAAGCCCCAGCCCATACCCCCGCCGTATAGCATATAGCTTCACATTAAATAATTTTTCAACCATAAGGTTATTAAGAACCAAAGGGCGGTGGAACGGCTAGCCGGAGAATGTGAAGGCGTTTGTAATGTGGGGAGGTCACCGGTTCAAATCCGGTCGACCCCAAAATCTTTTGAACCCAAGACCAACTTGTCAAAATTGGGGTGCCATGTGGCAGCCCTCCATTGGGCCATGTGTCAACCCTGTATTCGCCATCCTCTGTCCAATTACAATGTCCCACGTCACTACCACGTCATCTCTGGCCACGTAGACATGCTGACGTCAGCAGGTTGCCACGTGTCACCCATCCAGTGGTGACACGTGTCACCTCAATATTGGTCGAACCACGTGTTAAAATGTCCATAAATGCATGACACGTGGCACGCCCTGGTGCCACCACGTGTCCTGTACGGACGACCACGTAGGATGTACGGCCGCCACATCAGATGTACGGCCTGTCTAGTCAGCATCAAAATTTTGCCTGTTTGGCTCGGCGAACAGACCTCAATAACTTCTCCATACGGACTCCGTTTGCGAAAATAACTATATCGCCGGAATCAGGAGAACGCGACAGACGCAATGGCACTGTTTTCGTTGCATTCCGAACACTTTGAAAATTGAGCATTTTTTGGACCCCTGGTCCAGATTCTGATCATTCGGGAGCGAAGCCCCCGAAGGAAAAAATGCCTTGTAAATGTATATTGTAATTTCATTGTAAATCTAGACCATTCATTATAAGGTTGTAGATCTAATGGTAGAGATTATGTTAGGGTTTTTTTCCCTAGAAGTCAACCCTCTTTTATGAGGGAAATGTATTGCGGCTATGGTTGATTGTGAATATTGTATTCTGAGATAGGGGATTGTGAGAGAAAGAAGAGGAAGTTACAGGGAGTTTGTTGTAGGTTGTATCCATTCATATGATGGATAATAATAAAGGAAGGACTTGGCAATTTCTCTGGTGGATGTAGCCCACACTGAGTGAACCACATAAATCTGTGTCTCTATTGTATTGTGTATCTTCTATGTTTTGTTTCCACATTTGTTTTATTTATTGCTCCACGGTCCTGTTTTTCTAACAAATGGTACACAATGTTCTTCAATGTCTTTTATGCAATTCCTCTAGATTTCACTACTTGGAACCTCTCAAAAAGGAGTTATAGAAAAAATGACATACCTTGTTGAATTATGGCTTATTCTAGAGAGTGCACCTGTAGAGAGTGCCTCACACAGAATATTTGTTGTATGGATCTGAAAATTGTACACAAAATACTAAATACTATATTCTAACAAATACATTTGGTCTTACTGAATTTGGATCCTTTATGAAGTTATGATGTTTTTACCCGAAACACATGTTTAAACTAGTTTCAGAACTAGCCACAAACCCTATTTTCCAGAGAGTGTAACTCAAAAAAATACAATGACCCACAAGATGAAATTTTTATCACAGATACTTGGATATGTGTCCTCAATGACCTCCCAATTTCACGGTCTGAATATTTCTAGAAAAACTTTTATTGCAAAAATGGTGAGATGACCTATAAATAACATACCTTAGAAAGCATCATCAAAATAATTTATCCTCCCTTGAATTTCGGCCTTCTTTACTTCACCTTCCCTCTGAAATTTGGCTTAGATATCCTTTGGTTACCTCATTCACTTGTAGATATTAAATATTCTCAAGTGTGATTAAAATGAGAGAGCATTACCTCTAATTTATACTTTCATGTAGCTTCCTGAAGGGGTTACCTTTTAACCATCTTAACCCACTTTCCTTATTTTAGAGTTAGCCCACTTCTAACCACTTGTCCACTTGGTAATTTCTCCATTAAATTTATTATTTAAATAATTTAATTTTTATCAACTTTGACTTATAGTACACTAATCACTTCACTTTACCTCAAGGGGTTACCTTCTAACCATCTTAAACCACTTTCCTTATTTCAAGGCTAACCCACTTCTAACCACTTATCCACTTAGTAATTTTTCCATTAACTGTATTATTTGAATAATTTATTTTGTATTCACTTTGACTTATAGTGCACTCATCACTTCACTTTATTATTTTCCTTCTAAAATCTCTTAAACAAATTTGACTACTTTGAACTTTTGGGGCTTTTAGATGACTCATGAGGGTTCTCCAACTTCACATGGCCATAACTCTCTAACCGTGAGGATCTATGTGACGTTCCACATACCACCACAAATGGAATGAAATGTACTATCCATATAGAATATTCTTACCTGCAATTATATCAAAAATCATACCATTATCCATCAGGAAAACTTGGGTTCATTACCCAAACCTTTCTCCAACTTCACATGGCCATAACTCTCTAACCGTGAGGAGTTATATCACGTTCCACATACCACCGGAAATGGAATGATATGTACTATCCATATGGAATAGTATTATCTACAAATATGTCTAAAATCATGCCACTATCCATAAAACAAACTCGGTTCCGCTACCCAAACCTTTGTGCTACCGGACTTTCTTCAAGGGTTGACATCAATGACAACCAACCCAAATAATAAAAAATCTCTCCCTTTGGAATTTATGGAAAAACTCTGATGCAATACTGAATTCATATCACTCATGCTCCCCTTGTGACCATCGCTCCCCCTGGAACCATGCCTCTGTGCTCTTTCTCCAAGAATTTACCTTTGCATCTGATAAATATCTCCCCCTTTGTCATCAATGGAAAAGGTATATTTCAATCTGGGGTTGCTCAACCTAACTGAACTATCCTTGGGGATACTCCCTCTAAATGAACTCTTCCTGAAACTGATCTTCCGACCTGAATTGTCCTCTTTATGGTGCTTCCTCATGTAAATCTAAGACATATAAGATAAGCATTCAAAACAATTCATTTTGGAGTAGAAATTACTCTGAGTCTCTGGTGTAGATGCTCAAAGGCTTCTTATGGAAGCGGTTTTGTAAATATGTCTTCCACTTGTTCTATTGTGCCCACATATCCAAATGTGATATTTTTCTCTGTAACATATTCCCATAGAAAGTGATACTTTATTGGAATGTGCTTCATCTTCGAGTTCATCATCGAGTTCTTTGAGATACTAATGGTGCTTCTATTATCACAATAGATTGGAATGGGATCATCATACTCAACCTGTATATCTGTCAAAGTTTGTTTCATACATAGAACCTTTGTAAAATATCTTGGTGTTGCAATATACTATGCCTTCAATGTATATAAGGATATTGATGATTGTTTCTTTCTTAGCCATGATACCAAACACTCAACCAAGTAGAACACTGCTCCACTAGTGATTCGTCGGTCATCAATGCAACCTTCCCAATCTGCATCTGTGTAGGCAATAAGTGATAGATCATTTCCTTTTGGATACCATAATCCAAACTCTTTTTTTCCTTTAAGATATCTAAAAATCCTCTTTACTACTAATACATGTAATTCATTTGGTGTTGTTTGAAATCGTGCAACATGTCCAACTGTCAACATTACATATGGTCTGGATGTTGTCACATACAGTAAGATACCAATCATTGACCTGTATTGCCTCTTTTCTGTAGACTTTGAATCATCATCTTTGCTCAACTTTCAACTGGCTTGAATAAGAGTGGTAACTAGTTCGCAATCTTCCATTCTGGACCTCTTTATCATTTCTTTGATATACTTAGTTTGAGAAATAAAAATTCCTTGGTTGCTTTGACATATCTGAAGACCTAGAAAGAATGATAGTTCTCCAATTAATGAAATTTCAAATTCATTCTGCATATCCTTTGCAAATTTCTGGCTTAACCTATCATTAGTACTGTCAAAAACAATATCATCAACATACATTTCAATTAATAAAATACTACCTTGAGTTACCTTGATGTAGAGGTTGTTGTATATGCTTCCTTTCCATAGTTAGTAGGGATTTTTGTCATTGTTTTTTTTTAGCATTACTCTGTTTTGTATGTGAACTGATGTATGAACTGCATGTGTCCAAAAAATATCTATCAATATGGAATCCATTATCATTGTTCGAGCCATTTCATGTGTAATTATAATACATTATGATAATGTTCCTTTGTCTCTGAACCACTCTCTGAACCAATCTATGAATCCATGCTCTTTTCCACTGTCATATATCTATCCAAACTAGATAAGTGTTCTTACGAATCCATCTCTATCCACATTGTCTAAGACTCTACTTGTGAAATTGTCCATAATTTTGACCCATTTATCACTATACTATCATGAATTCTTGATTAATCTATCAAACTGTACTTCTGCTAACTGATTGCTCTGGATCGGTCTTCTCAAACTTTGCAACTTTCTCGAAGAATGGTTCTTTGCTCCATCACAACTATTGCATAGACTTCCCTGTCTAATATTCATATTACCTAGGATTCTCTAAGTTGTATTTCTCAGAACAATTCTTGCTCTGATGTGTATTCATCGTCATCTTCATTGGTAGATTCATCATCTCTCTAAGATATGACTTCTTTCTTTGTGTCTGTGGATTCATCTTTCACTACAATGCTTCAAAGTACAATCTATTGAACCTGTTCCTTATTTACCTATCCTTCTTTTCTTTCAGTTATTTTCCAAACCTTTCTGTATCTGACATCTTTCTTTTTCTCTATACAACTTTCTTCATCTCATTTTATTTCCAATCTTTCGATCTCTGGTACCTGGTCTTTGTTCACCTGTTCTACCTGTTTTCTTATCCATACTTTCTTATATGTGATATCAGTGTTCTCTTTCATGGAAGTATCGATCATGCTTCTACAATCACTAGCTATGTGTCCATAGTTATGACATTTGTAACATTCAATGTTACATGGGGGAACATAGGCACTTCTTTATTGAACATTTCTTTTATAATCCCTGCAATATGCAACCTTATGTACAAAATTAGTACAATAAAAACAATGACCATAAAATAAATTTTCATACCTGGGAGTGAATAATCTTCTTTGTGGTGTATTCCTTATGAATTTCTTCCTTGACTGATCATGATCATAATTGAAGCTTCTTTGTGGCTTGAACATGGATGGTCTTCTTGAAGATGTATCTTCAATAGTTTTCTTAGATTCTGGTTGACCATGATTCTTTCCTTTGAGTACTTTTGCATAACTCTTTCTATTTTCTTCATTCTACTTTTCTAGAAACCTAGAGTTCTTCTCTTCATTCTCTATAACTGATGTGGATGTTTCTATCTCTTCAACATTCTTGTTGAGATTGATGATTTTAATTCTCAATGTGACAACTTCTTCTTCAAGCTTCTCAACCTCTTCTTATTTCTTCATTATTTGAGACTTCTTTCTTCATTATTTGAGACTTCGCTTCTTCAAGTCCTTTCTCTTGACCAAACTCTGCCTCAAGCTGGTTTAGATCGTTAGTTCTTTCCTTAAGATGATCTTTCAATATCTTCTCTCTCATTTCTACTTCTTCCTTTTGTGCTGCTATGTTGACTTCCAAATACTGCTTTTGATATTCAAGATTTTCTTCGATCTTTTTGGCTTCTTCTAGCTGAGTTCTTAAGTTCTCAATGACATGTTGGGATTCTTCAAAAATGTGAACACTTTCCTTTTGTTTCATCAGTTCTTTATTGAGTGACTTATTTTCTTCTCTTAGTTCATCTAAAGCACTAGTAAATTATACTTCATAATTGTCTTCCTTTTCAATTAGTTTTTTTGTCTCATTTCCTTCATGGCATTCTATTTCAATATGTTCACGTTTTTCACAATTAAAGAAAAACAACATACCTATAGTGAGTATGTATTCTTCATCTTCTGAATCTGTTTGACATGGTGAACATAATTCTTTTTCATCTGTATCTGCATCCTCTTTGGCATTTTCTAAATCTGTGATGGGTGAAGAATATATGTCATGTAACTTATCCCAAAGTTCTTTGGCTGATGAACATTTACCAACATTTTCTCTTACCAGATTAGGTAATCCTTCCCAGATGAAATCCATTGTTATTTTTTTATTCTTCTTCAATTCCTTCTTGGTTGTAGTCTTTGCCCTTTTTGAACTATAATATCCTATAACAACTAATATCCAAATATAATGTCCTTGTGCATGTAAACATACTTTCATCCTTTTTCTCCACATCTCATACTTTAAACCATTCTGACCATTAAACATTGGTAATCTATTCTCAGAATAATCCATGATCTCCTTCCAATGGTTAACCTATTTCCTGAAGGAACCTCGCTCTGATACCAATTGTTGGATTACTGAGAGGAGGGGTGAATTAGTAATAGAAACATTTAATTATTTTTCACCATAAAATGTAAGTGTTATATCAATGTAGCATTATCATCCAATAGTTGCAGAGTAAATAAACAATGAACAAATGATCAATCATACACATACACAATACACCAATGTTTTACGTGGAAACCCAGAGCGGGATAAAACCATGGAATTATTTTTCTTATGTCTTTAAGAATTACATTCATTGGAAGCACCAACTTCCTTTGTTTTCAGTTGCAACTGGAAGGAAGCTCCAACCCCCTAGTTTCTCAAGCTACAACCCGAGGGAAGATCCAACTCCCCAATTCTTTGGATACAACTAGAAGGAGGCCACAACCCCCTATGTTCTTAGGCTATAACATGAAGGAAAATCCAACTCCCCAATTCTCTGTCTACAACCATAAGTAGGCTCCAACCCCCTATATTCCATGACTATGACCGAAATGTGGCTACAACCACCTATCCTTGCCCCATCCAACCACCCTCACGTAGAATGATGGAACCAATGTCACACTATCACTTTGAGATATACTGTTGTAAACCTATACCAATAAACCTGTAATCAACCTATACCATAAACAAGTGTATCAACCATGCACCTACATGTACCAAACAAATTGTAATCAACATGTACCATAAACAAGTGCATCAACCATGCACCAACCTATACCTAAACTTGTACCATCAATGAGTGCATCAACCATGCACCAAATATGTACTAATCATGCATCAAATACACATAAACTATGACTCATCAAGATGTACCAACATCATCAACTATACACCTTATGTATGTGCCAACTCATCAACTACTTGACTCAACCATGTACCCAACATGTACCTCAACTAAAATCCCTCATCAATTTCATCATCCAAATCTGAATTGTAACTCTGTAATAGATCTGTTGTATATTATCACATACCTACAAACCTTCCTTAACTTTAACAGTAAGAGACTAGCATTTTCATCAAACTTTACTTTAGTCTCACATTACTAGTTTTGGATTAGTCAACAACCCTAACTAGTAGTAATCATAACTATGTACCTGTAATGAATAAAGATTTGAAAATGGTACACAATTTTCTTCAGTGTCTTTTATGCAATTCCTCCAGACTTAACAACTTGTCAGCTCTCAGAAAATGAGTTATAGAAAAAATGACACACCTTGTTGAATTCTGGCTTATTCTAGACAGTGAACTTGTAGAGAGTGCCCCTCACGGAATATTTGTTGTATGGATTTGAAAATGGTACAAAGAATACTAGAGACTGTACTCTAACCAATACATTTGTTCTTACTTAATTTGGATATGTTATGAAGAATTTATGATGTTCTTACCCGAAACACATGTTTTAGACTAGTTTCAGGACTAGCCACAAGCCTTATTTTCCATGGACTGTAACTCCAAAAATACAACGACCCATAAGTTGAAATTTGTATCACATCTACTTGGATATGTTTCCTCAACACCCTCCCAATTGTACGGTCTGAATCATTCTGGAAAAAAGGTTATTGTGAAAATGGTGAGATGACCTGTAAATAACATACCTTAGAAAGCATCATCAAAGCAATTTATCCTCCCTTGAATTTCAACTTTTTTTACTTCATCTTCCCTCTAAAATTCAGCTTAGATATTCTTTGGTTACCTCAGTCACTTGTATATGTAAAATATGCTCAAGTGTAATTAAAATGAGAGAGCCTTGCCTCTTATTTACATTTCATGTAGCTTCCTCAAGGGGTTACCTTTTAACCATCTTAACTCAATTTCTTTATTTTAGGGTTAACCCACTTCTAACCACTTGTCCACTTAGTAATTTCTCCATTAACTTTATTATTTAAATAATTTATTTTGTATCCACTTTGACTTATAGTACACTCATTATTTCACTTTACCTAAAGGGGTTACCTTTTAACCATCTTAAACCACTTTCCTTATTTTAGGGCTAACCAACTTCTAACCACTTGTCCACTTAGTAATTTCTCCACTAACTTTATTATTTAAATAATTTCTTTTGGATTCACTTTGACTTATAGTACATGCATCACTTCACTTTATTATTTACCTTCTAAAATCTCTTAAACCACTTTGACTACTTTCACCTTTTGGGGCTTCTAGATGACTCATGAGGGTTCTTCAACTTCACATGGCCATAACTCTATAACCGTGAGGAGTTATGTCACATTCCACATACCACCAAAAATGGCATGACATATACTGTCCATATAGAATATTCTTACATGAAAATATATCAAAACTCATACCATTATCCATCAAACAAACTTGGGTCCATTACCCAAAACTTTCTCAAACTTCACATGGCCATAACTCTCTAACCGTGAGGATTTATGTGATGTTCCACATACCAATGGAAATGACATGACATGTAATATCCATATGGAATAGTATTACCTGCAAATATATAAAAAATAATACCATTATCCATCAAAAAAACATGGATCCATTACCCAAACCTTTGTGCTATCGGAATTTTCTACCGGACTTTCTTCAAGGGTTGACATCAATGACAACCAACCCAAATAATCAACAACAAGTAGGCCCCACCATATGTGAAATATAATTAAGGATTATTTTAATAATAATTATATTTATGAGTTATTGAATTCGGCCCCATTGTGCCAACAGACACACCTATTGTTGTTTTTGGTCTAGTATAAATAAATGTGATTTCCTCATTGAGGAAACACACTTGTCACTTGTCATTCCAAAATTTCAGCAAGAACATTTTAGGGCTGAAGTGCACACCTCTCGTGGGCACAAGTTTCAAGGTTGTAGAGAACCCTCTTGTGTGCATTAGGGTTTTATGGTTGGGGGATCTTCTCTGGAGAATAGCTCAAAGGATTGTTGGGTTTTCTTCCCTTGAGTAGAAGGGTTTCCTGGGATATTTCATGTGTTCTTGTGCATGGTACTTCTTCTTGTGATCTTGGTTATTGCAATACTTTTGAATGGTGTAGCTGCATTTGTTTATGTTTCAAGTAAATGCTAAAATGAAATAAACCTCATGCTTGAGCCTAGCATAGTGAAAATTCAACAATTTGCAGGAACCTAAGTTGTATAGATCATATATGATGCGATTTAAGTTTGCAATTAAGATGGAAACATTTAGTTCAATCGCCATTTAGATTCAAGCATTTATATCACATCAACAAAATAAATCAAAATTTCTTGAACGAGAAACCATAACTTCAAAATTTACAAAATTCACAACCTTAGAGTCATATGCATCTTTCAACTTTAAAATAAATACGCATATTTAAGCTTTACACTAGTAAATATGAGTCCAACAAAATATAAATGATGATGTTTTCACTACATTGTCATGAATTTATTTAAACCCCTAGACCCTAGACGTCTTGAATCAAAGTTAAATATGTGTTTTAATACAATAGCATAGATTTTTTCATAGTAGAAAGGGTTACACAGACACACACATAGTCTCTCGACTTCCAAACACATAGATTTTTTAAGATGAATCAAATGTATTGTGGAGAAATGTGAAATAGGAAGAATATAAAATCATTCTTTATACAAAATAAATGCAAATGAATTTAATTGGGAAATTGAAAATATATTGTTATCTTGTTTTGGGTTTAGGTTTATTACAAGAATTTTGAAAAAAATTGGGAGAGTTGATAAACTATTTTTATTTGAAAAATTAGATAGACAAGTACAGTGTATGTTAACATTGTAGTCATTTTAGTCATAAGCATTATGACAATTGAGGGAAGAAGGAATGTGAAAAGTAGGTTACAAGTTTTTACAATTGATTTTTCTAAATGATATTATGTTATTGACAAATAAAAAAGATAATTTATATTCCAATTGATTAGTAGGTTATACTTTTTTATAATTGACCTACATAAATGATATTGTGTTATTGGCAATGAAAAAAGATAGTATTTATAACCATTTTTTCTAAATTTATTGAAACATACAAGCTAGGCCAAAAATCCTAAAATTTATTTGTTTTTAATTAAAATAAAAAAAATTCATTAAATAAGACTAAAATGATAGCTAAAATATGAAGTACTATCAAATCAATGAATTATTAAAGCATGAGAGATGAAGTACAATTGGATTAAAATAATAATATATTTTAGATCAATAATGTATTAAAATAAAGATATCAGTTATATCAAAAATTATCACATTAAATGATAAATTAAAGTAATACCTAGATAACACTTGTAAAAAAATTTTAATATCTTTAATTAAATTTTGTAATGACAATATCTATTAAAACCATATAAAAATAATCATATTTCTTTCATTAAATTTTGTAATAACAATATCTATTAAAACCATATAAAAATAATCATATTAGTGTATTCACCAATAAAAATATAAAAATTTAATATTATATATATATATATATATATATATATATATATATATATATATATATATATATATATTTTTGAAAAATTGAAAACTTAAATCTTTAAAAATCTTTATACAATCACATATAACTAATTGAAAGTAAAAAAATATTAACTCATAAGTAATTATGATATACACGCTATAAAAAAAAATGTAAAAAATAATTTCAGCATTTGAAAAGTCCAATTCTAACATTTTTAAATTACAATGTTCAATTAGAAATTAGACGATAAGTGAATTACAATTTTTGCATTTGGACTCTTTAATAGGAAAGGGACTTTGGGATAGAATTTGAAGTTTTCAGGGCGGCTCGTTTGAAATCCCATCAACCTTTTTATAAAAATGTATTGAATATTTTTTATTTGAAAGGATTTTTTTTTATTGATCATTGAATAAGGATTATTTAATATCACTGTAATGGAATTCAAATCATTTTTTATATTTTGTTAATATTTAATTTATAAGAATAAAGACATGAAACTTGAAAAGAATTGGTAAGAAGTAGTGGTAATGTTAACAATTTTTCAACCATTTAATGCTAATTTTCAACATTTAATTCTTGTAATGAGGGACATTATATGAGTTACTTAAAAGGCTTTGAGAATAAATTATGAGTAATGAGATGAGTAATGATAATGTATGAGTTAGTTAATAGGTTTTGAGAATAAATTATGAGTAATGATAATGGTTTTAATATGATCATTGATTTAATTGATTTTTACAAATACATATTAACCATTTTACAAACTTAAAAAAAAAAAAAACATTGCATAAAATATGAGAAATAGAGTTATGATTTTCCACTAAATTTTGTAAAAGATGTGTCAAAGGGAGCTGTTTGATTGCATCATATGAAATGTAAGTAAAATGTAATATTACGTTATTATTTATTCCTTAAAAAATAAAATTTGATTTCATATTTGGATTAGTCCTGATGATGAATCCAGATTCAGATTCGAAACGTTGACAAAAAAAAAAAATGACATCAACTGTGGATTATCCGACAAACAACTTCGAAAATTTGATTTCATTACTATATGATTTCCTTTTTAGTTATTAATTTATTTCTTTATGTTTTAATGTTATTTTTCATGAATTAGAGTTTTTTAATTTATTAATTATTTGCAGCGAATTGTAATTTTTTTTCATCAATGTAGGAGTGCCCCATGCTCAAGGGATGAGACAATTTGATTGATATTCTCAACCATGTAACAAACTCACACGGGGTGCACTTAATCCAAGGAGGGATGACACTAGGCTCACAGAGGGTGCACCTAGTCTAAGGAGGGATGGCGTGATGTCCATGAAAACCCACATGATTGGAAACTATGATCCTAGTGTGAGGAGGGATGATAGGATGCCCATGGAAACCCACAAGATTGGAACCTGCGATTGGCTACAGACTAACCATAGATAAGTGTTATAAAATAATATGTAACTTTCAAGTATTTGGTTTTAAATATCAAGAAAGAAAAGTCAATATATTTTTTTCAATATTTATTTTAATAATAGTATAAGTGGTTCATTAGTCCTTGTTGTAGGCATAGAGGGACTATAGCGATCGATAATTCGTTGACTTCATATTAGTTTGTCCTTTGAACACAAATATTTGCATAATCTCTATTGTTGGAGCTAGGGAACTAAAAGCATTGATTTTTATATACTAAAAAGTACCATATATGTAGTAATCTGATTGGATGACAGATTGGAGGTCTTATTGTCAGCTTCATTATTCCCAATGTTTGATATGTTAACATATCCAAACTTTTTTATCGTTTACAGTATTTTTGAATCATATATTTTTCGTATGTATTGCTTGAAGGTGGATTAATGCTAGCATTAGTTTGAATGTTTGTCTTAGCATTTTCTGCTAGCTAAATTTATGCCAATGTTTGATATGCTAGCATATCCAAAGTTTGTCCTTCGAATACATTCTCTATTGTTCGAACTATTGTTACATAAATTATAATAAAAAAAAATTGGTACGTCAAAGACCTGCCACATTGCATTTTTTCTTAAATGTTTACAAAGCATTTCTGACAGACTTAAATGTTTACCTAACAGGCTTGGTAGCATTGAATGTTTACTTAACAAGCTTGTTACAATACATTTTCTTCTGTTTTCTTTATTTATATGCAATGTTCTCTGCAGCCAATTTGGGCAATATTGTGCTTCAGCGGCATTGTTGGTTCACTGGTTCATGCTTGCTTCTTGCATCTCCACTGATTTCTTATTTGCATGTTGTTGTTGTTCTTGTTTGTCTATTCGTCTTGTTGCAGTTTGCACGTTTGGGATTTTACAACCATGATTGGAACTGCATCATTCCTGGTGGGTTGGTTGTTGCTTGCTTCTTTGTTCATTGGATGATGTTTATTGTTGTTTGATTCGACTTTGCAGGGTTCAAGTCCTGCGGCTGCAGTTGGGCCTTTTGGTGCTTCTTAACTAGGTTGTTATTTTTTGCTTGCTCTTGTTTTCCTAGGGTTTGCAATGTTGTGATGTTGCATCCGTAGTTGGATCTGTTGTTATATTGTTTTACAGTTGACTCTCCATAAAATACTATTAAAATAAAATAACATACAAAAAAATTTGCAGTCGATGTAAATTGCATCTCTTACGCCTTCAACTAGAGTTTGCCGGCCTCAATATATATTTCATAGCTGGCAATGTTTTTTCCATGGTTTATGTCTTACTATGGTTTCATAGTTATGAGAGTAATTTTTGCTATGTGATCAATATAGTTGTTCTCTCCCTTTTCTTTTCCTCTTCTAAACTGTGTTTCTAGTTCTATACTTTCTCATGTTTCTATGCTCACGGGTTCTTGGTGTGGCGAGCTGACAAATCGTTACCTCCATCTATATCTTCACATCATGATTCTGACCGACCATCATTCGGTTGCATACTTAGCCAATTTTATGGATGCGACTTCGCTGATAGGTGTTATCGAACTAAGGTACCTCGTGTTCGGTGTACACATCTTGCACCCAGAACTTTTGTGCTCTACAATTCGACTCCACACTCCTCGAACTCACAACTGTGCCTCTACCTATGATGAGTTTGTCTATCCTACCTACCTTTCTATACTTAGTCGATTTTTCAAAGTTTGGCAGGTTGACGCCTTTCTAGGTTAAGAAAATTTAAAATCATTTGTCACTCCCCTCCATCCCCGCTACCTTCTGCCCTTCCCAATAGACATTAATTATGCTTTCAAAATTCACAACCGACCAGAAAGGTTCAAAAATATTGTCTTTAATAAGAGGAAATCTCGGGGACATCTCCCATTAAAATGAATAGACGGACGAATATTATGGGATGATCTAGTAATTTCTTTTGCCTGCATTTTGAATTTGCAAAAAAAAAAAAAAAATATTGGCTCTTTTAGATTTTTAAGGGTTCATCATAGGAACAATGAAATATTGTACTACCTCGCTGTCATCCACGAACGTGTCACCCACAAAGGCCTTGACATCATGTCCCTCTTTAATATTGTGCATATCTTAGATATCATATTTGACAATCTGCTCGGATATGGGAATGTCAATGCGTGTTATTAGTCACTATTCAGGGTACATATTCGAAAATATTGGCATTAATAAGAGAAAATATCGAGAATATCTGTCATTAAAACAAATTAACCCAAAATCTATGGAAGATCATCCAGCGTTGATTTTAAATACTTATTTCCATTTCTCTCTATCATCAAAGAGTTGGGCTTTAGGGTGCCTTTGTTCTAATGTTCTTGGTCATGGACATGTAAGAAAACTTAGAGATGTGATTTCAGCCCAAATGAAAGAAGAGAGATTGGTTTTATGTGACGTGAGCTTTGAGTAAAAAAGAAACTTTGTTATCC
>JZKD02S1075662.1:270594-288571 GCA_000966675.3 Picea glauca
TCTTATGGTTGGTGTTCTCCCTATATTCGATGCTTTGGTTGGTTGAAAATCCTACCTGGAGATTTGTTTTTTGATCTTCTTTGCTTTCTTGTTGGGAGTTGTAATGGATTTTCAGGTGACGTGCAAAATACTTCTTCGTTGAAGTATATAGTTTCTTCCAACAACACAGATTTGGAAAGTGTATCAAATTTTACAGATTGCACAAGAATTTTTCTTCTTCAAGGGTTCCGCACTTGCCGTGGCTTTAAAAATGGTCTATGATGTTCGTAAATGACATGAAATATTACTCCATTCATGAATGTAACCAGAAGCAGGTAACATAAACTGTATGGGTGGATAAAATGACATATTATCACAGCAAAAGTTTCTATTTAAAAGTTTGTTGAGCTACTTCTCAGTGTGGTAACAGACTTGAAAGAAAGCCATGTTCTTTATGAAAGTTTGTTTTCTTTCCTATGGATCTATTTATAGACTCCACATATTTGGCATCACCTTTGAACATTTGATACCTTTCTATGGGCCACCATATATTTCACCGCTATGACGAAATATATATTCTGATGTGATATACACCATTTGATACACTTGCCAGACCTTTGTTGATGTGTTCTGCAGCATTTGATACACTTTCCAGAACTTTGTTGCCCAAAGAAGTCACGTACTTCAAGAGAAGAATAGTTTGCAGCTAGATTGGACGTTCCTTCCAATTTACTGTAATAAAACAAAGAAGTTCAACATACAAATATTTAGGCATGCTTTTCAACCAAACAGGTGATCGAATACATGGAGAATAGAAGTCACAACATACTTGAATTTTTTTTCGTCCCATAGATGATGTCACATAAAATGACTCCCTCAACTTTGAATTGGGCCTGAGTCGCATTTCTAAGTTGTCTTGGATGTCAATGGTCAGGAACATTCAAAGGAAAGAACCTTAAACCCCAAGCTTTCGACGGTAGAGGGAAATTAATACTTGACAAAGAATGGAATGTTGAATAACCAGCCAATGCAAGAAGGCCATATCTAGAAGAGACAAGCTATTCAAAAAACTGGGATAGATCTAGTTGGCAACACAAATTAAGTCCAAGACACGAAGCTGATATTCAACTCATTTTTTACGAATAAAGGATTTGATCGTCAAGAAAACTGTCAACAAGCTTTATCAATGTACAAGCTATTATATTGGTCGGCAGCAGGCCAAATCGCAATAATTTTGGAAAATAATATCAGTTGTATTTTGTAACCCATATTATTTGAATATAGAATATTTGCAGTTTTTTTTTTATGGTGTTTTCCAATCTCTGGTATTGCTTTTCATTTTATTTTGTACCTTTTTCCCCTATGTGTCATTAAACATGGACGACAATCTTTTCTTTCTGCTACCCAATACTTCAATTTAAATAAAGGCTACTATGTTCGTTTCTTACATTTTACATGGAAGAATAATTTGTCATAGGCCATACTTATGTGGCGTCGGACCTATACTTAACAAAATAAATTGGAGGACCTGTCCTTCTTTCATTCTTCAGGTCCTGTAGATAGAATGAATTAATGACTTACAACAAGGTAGCTCAAGTGTTCATTCCATGTTCATGTTCAATATCTTGCATATATTGCAGCTTCTTCTATTTGATAACATCCGTGCATATATACTAATATGAGTAATATTGGAATAAATATAAAAACTTCCTCTTGGGAAAAACTTCGACAATTATCTGGCCACCAGGTCCCGGGTTTGTGGTATTCAACAACTATGTTCCCTGTTCCGTCATATACATCTTGTAGCCAAAGAGCTTTCGTGATCTACAATTTATGCTTTAACTAGTGACAACTCACCAGGGGTTCGAAAAGCTTGACATTAATAAAGGAAAAGTAGATTTTATTCTCTGAGATACTTAGCCCTTTTCCCCTTTTCTTCTTCCTATCTATTATTGCTTTATGCTTATATAGTTAGTCGCCTTTCTACGATTGTGGGTTCGAGGGTTGGTCGGCTGGCATATCTTCATCTCCATCTATCTTCTCACATGATGAATCTGACTGACTGTTGTTCCTTTCCATGCTTAGCCAATATTATGACTGTGATTTATAGGTTGGTGCTTTCGAACTCTGTTGCTTCTTTTTGCGTTATATACATATTGCAATCAAAACTTTCGTGGTTTCAATGAAATTTGTGAACCGAAGAGCATCCTGCAAATTGGGATATGATTTGCATTTGAAACAGAAATAATCCATTAATATATATTAGTATGAATACTATTCAAATAAATATCAAAACTTTCTCCATTAATACATATTAGTATGAATACTATTGAAATAGATATCAAAACTTTCTCTTCGCCAATACTTAGCCAATTATCTAACCACCAGGCCCCAGGTTCGCGGTATCCAAGACCTATGTCCCCTGTTCCGTCATATACATATTTTAGACAAAGAACTTCAGTGATCCATAGTTTATGATTTTACTAGTGAGAACCCAACAGGGGTTCGAAAACATTGGCATTAATAAACAGAAAAAAAAAAATATTTTCAACTGTCAGATACTTAGCCCTTTTCCCCTTTTCTTTTTCCCATCCATTATTGCTTTTTGGTTTTATACTTAGTCGTCTTTCTATGATCGTCGGTTGCAAGATTGGTGAGATGACATATCTTCATCTCCATTTATATCTTCACATGATGAATCCGACCAACCGTTGTTCCTTTACATGCTTAGTCAATTTTATGGTCGCGGTTGCCGGGTTGGCGCATACAAACTCACCTTTTCTTCTTCTCAGTCATTATCGCCTTTTGCATATATACTTATTCACATTTCTATGATATCCAGTTCCAGGGTTGGCATTCTGACATGTCTTCATCTCCATATACATGCTCACATGACGAATCCAACCAACCGTTGTTCCTTTCCATACTTAGCAAATTTTATGGTCGTGGTTGTCACTTACGAACTCGGTTGTTTATTGTTCCATTATATACATCTTGCAATAAAAACATATTTGATCTGCAATTCCACCGTGGGTTCCTCGTATACATTAACTTCATTCAATGTATCTCGTCAATTCCTTCCATCCCCACCAACTTTGTTTCTTTCCTGATATACATTAACTATGCTCTTACTAGTGACAACTGGACAGATTGGTACGAAAGAATTGGCACCCACTGATTCGCCATATAAAAATTCACTACCGAACTCTGATATCCTCCCCTCTTTCATGTTACACATTATGCATTCAAATGTTCTGAGCTATACAATTTGGTCATCAGGGCCTTGCATCTTCTAGGGAAACCTTGTCACCCTATTTTGGATCCTCGTGTTGTTGGGTTCACGAAAACTCCAAGTCCTAGTCATTGTTTCATGTTCTACCCATCCTCGTACTTCTTTCCAGATATGCAACACCAAAGGTTTAATACTAAAACAACATCATACAACAATCGTAAAAAAATAGTCATTAATAAGAAAAAGTTTGGACAACCAACCATCCCTACAGAACTTGTCCAAAAACATGCAAAGAAGATCTTGGTTAGCAAAAGCAAGTCCCGACCATTGTTTCTGTGTTCCATACTTGCACACTTTTTCCATTGTGGGTTCCCATATTGAAGGCCTCAAAATTGTGTTTCTAATTTTTTGTGAGTTGCATACAATGCCTGGAGTTCTGCAATATACAATTTGTCTACAGGAATGTATAAAAACTCTTAATTAACCTCTTCCCCCCCCCCCTTTTTTCTCCCTTTGTTGTTCTATATTTAGTCGCAACTATATGATCACGGCCTCATGGATTGAAAAATTGGCAACTCTTTATCTATATATTCACACCATGAGCCCAACCGACCATGGTCCCTTTCAATACTTAGCCAATTAGATGATCATCGAGTCCTGGTTTTGCGGTATCCAACACCTATGTGTCAATTGTCCAATTGTCATTAGTAAGAGCATAGTCTGTGAGATACATCTTGAACCCAAATAACTTTCATGATCTGCAATTTATGCCTTTACTAGTGAGAACTCACCAGGGGTTCAAAATGATTTGCATTAATAAGCGAACAATAGATGTTCTTCTGTGAGATAATTAGTCCTTTTTCCTTGTCTTCTTCCCGTGTATTATCGCTTTCTATTTATATACTTAGTCGTCTTTCTATGATTGCAGGTTCCAGTGTTGGCGTGTTGATATATCTTCATCTCCATCTATATCCTCACATGACAAATCTGACCGATTGTTGTTTCTTTTCAGACTTAGCCAATTTTATGCCCACGGTTGTCTGGTTGGTGCTTTTGAACTCTGCTGCTTCTTGTTCCATGATATACATATTTCACTCAAATTTTCAGTGATCTACAATTCCATTGCAGACTCCTTAGTCCTTTTTCCCTTTTCTTCTTCCCGTGTATTATCGCTTTCTGGTTATTTACTTAGTCGTTTTTCTATGATCGCGGGTTCCAGCATTGGTGGGCTGACATATCTTCATCTTCATTTATACCCTCCCATGAAGAATCCAACCGACCATTGTTCATTTCCATACTTAGCCAATTTTATGGTCATTGTTGTTGGGTTGGCACTTTCAAACTCTATTGCTTCTTGTTCTGTGATTTGCAATTTATTCCTTTACTAGTGAGAACTCAGCAGGGGTTCGAAAGGATTTGCATTAATAAATGAACAATAGATGTTATTATGTGAGATACTTAGCCCTTTTTCCCTTGTCTTCTTCTCGTTTATTGTCGCCTTCTAGTTATATACTTATTCACCTTTCTATAATCACGGGTTCCAGCATTGGTGGGCTGGCATATCTTCATCTCCATCTATATCCTCATGTGACAATTTCGACTGATCGATGTTCGTTTCCATACTTAGCCAATTTTATGCCCGCGATTGCTGAATCGGCGCTTTCAATATGTGTTGTTTCTTGCTCCGTGATATACATCTTACACTCAAAATTTTCGTGATCTACAATTCCATCATGGACTCCTTAGTCCTTTTTCCCTTTTCTTCTTCCCGTGTATTATCACTTTTTGGTTATATACTTAGTCACTTTTCTATGATCACAGGTTATGTCATATACATCTTTCACCCAAAGAACTTCCATGATCTGCAATTTATGCCTTTACTACTGAGAATTGACCAAGGGTTCGAAAGGATTTGCATTAATAAGAAAACAATAGATGTTCTTCTGTGAAATACTTAGTCCTTTTTCCCTTGTCTTATTCCCATGTATTATTGCTTTCTAGTTATATACTTATTCACCTTTTTATGATCGTAGGTTCCAGCGTTGGCATGTTGACATATCTTCATCTCCATCTATATCCTCACATGACGAATTCAATTGACCGCTATTCCTTTTCATACTTAGCCAATTTTATGCTCACGGTTGTTGGGTTGACGCTTTCAAACTCTGTTGCTTCTTATTCCATGATATACATCTTGCACTCAAAATTTCTATGATCTACAATTCCACCGTGGACTCCTCAGTCCTTTTTCCCTTTTCTTCTTCCCGTGTATTATTGCTTTCTGGTTATTTACTTAGTCACCTTTCTATGATCGCAGGTTCTAGCGTTGGTAGATTGACATATCTTCATCTTCGTCTATATCCTCACATGACAAATCCGACCGACCATTGTTCCTTTCCATACTTAGCCAATTTTATGGCCGCGGTTGTCGAGTTGGCGCTTTCGAAATCTGCTTCTTCTTGTTCTGTGATTTTCAATTTATGCCTTTACTAGTGAGAAATCAACAAGGGTTCGAAAGAATTTGCATTAATAAACGAACAATAGATGTTCTTCTGTAAGATACTTAGCCCTTTTTCCCTTGTCTTCTTCCCATGTATTATCACTTTCTAGTTATATACTTAGTCACATTTCTATAATCATGGGTTCCAAATTTGGTGGGTTGGCATATCTTCATCTTGATCTATATCCTCACATGAAAATTCCAACCAACCATTGTTCATTTCCATACTTATCCAATTCTATGCCCTCGATTGTTGGGTTGGCGCTTTTGAGCTCTACTGCTTCTTGTTCCGTGATATACATCTTGCACTCAAAATTTTTGTGATCTACAATTCCACCACAGACTCCTTAGTCCTTTTTCCCTTTTCTTCTTCCCGTGTATTATCGCTTTCTAGTTATTTACTTAGTGGCCTTTCTATGATCGTGGCTTCCAGTGTTGGCGGGCTAACATATCTCCATCTCCGTCTATATCCTCACATGACGAATCCCACCCATCATTGTTCCTTTCCATACCTAGCAAATTTTATGGCCATAGTTGTCGGGTTGGTTGTTTCGAACTCTGCTAGTTCTTTCTTTTCTTTCGTGATGTACTTAAAAGCAAAGGTTTGTGGGATCTATTGATCTTCGGCTAATCTTTACTCAAAACTTCTGTGATCTACAATTCCACCCAGACTCCTCAAAACTGCAAGCTTCACTCTACCATGGCTCACAAATTTTTCAAAGGATCTGTCGTTGCCTTCCAACCCCACTAACTTCCTATCCTTCCTAATATACATTAGTTATTCTCTTACTAGTAACACTTGGACACACTGGTTCGAAATAGTTGGCATTAGACTCTCCGCAATATAAAAATTGACTACCGAATTCCAACATCGTCCGCTCTTTCATGTTACAGATTATGAATTCAAATGTTTTGAGCGATACAATTTGAATGTTAGGGCATCACATCTTTTGGAGATACCTTGTCAGCCTATTTTGGATCCTCGTGTTGACGGGTTCACGAAATGTCCAATTCTTGGACATTGTTTCGGGTTGGCGCTTTAGAACTCTGTTGGTTCTTGTTCCGTGATATACATCTTGCACTCAAAATTTATGTTCTCTACAATTCCACCACACACTCAGCCCTTTTTCCCTTTTCTTATTTTCGTGTGTTATCGTCCACTGGTTATATACTTAGTCACATTTCTATGATCGCGGGTTCCAGCATTGGTGGGTTGAGATATCTTCATTTCCATCTACATCCTCACATGATGAATCCGACTAACCATTGTTCCTTTCCATACTTAGCCAATTTTATGGTCGTGCTTGCCAGGTTGGCGCGTTCGAACTTTGTTGCTTCTTGTTCTGTGATATACATCTTGCACATAAAATGTCTGTCATCTACAATTCCACTGTGGACTCAAACTCACAAGCTTCACTCTATCACGGTTCTCAAATGTTTCAAAGTATCTGTCCCTACCTTCCGTCCCCACTAACTTCCTGTTGTTCCTAATATACATTGGTTGTGCTCTTACTAGTGACAATTGAACACACTGGTATGAAACAGTTAGCATCCAACCCTCCGCAATATACAAATTGACTATCATGTTCACATCTTGTACTCAAAACTTTCGTGATCTACAATTCCACCATGGACTCCTTAGCCCTTTTTCCTTTTTCTTCTTCTAGTGTATTATCGCTTTCTGGTTATATACTTAGTCTCCTTTCTATGATCACGGGTTTCAATGTTGGCAGGAAGACATATCTTTATCTCCATCTATATTCTCACATGATGAATATGACCGACTATTGTTGCTTTCCATACTTAGCCAATTTTATGGCCGTGGTTGTCAAGTTGGCACTTTCAAACTCTATTGCTTCTTGTTCTGTGATGTACATATTGAACCCAAAACTTTTGTGATCTACAATTCTACTGCAGACTCCTCGAACTTGCAAGATTCACTCTAACATAGTTCACAAATGTTTCAAACTATTTGTCACTGCCTTCCATCCCCACTAACTTCTTGTCCTTTAATATACATTGGTTATGCTCTTACTAGTGACAATTGCACACACTCGTACGAAACAGTTGGCATCTGACCCTCCGCAACATACAAATTGACTACCGAGTTCTAACATCGTCCCCTCTTTTGTGTTACGGATTATGCATTAGAATGTTCCGAACGATACAATTTGACCGTCGGGGCCTCACATCTTCTAGGGAGACCTTGTCAGCCTATTTTGGATCCTCGTGTTGACAGGTTCACAAAATATCCAATTCTTAGTCACTTTTTCGGGTTGGTGCATTCGAACTTTGTTGCTTGTTGTTCCGTGATATACATATTGCACTCAAAATTTATGTTGTTTATAATTCCACCACGGACTCCTTAGTCCTTTTTCCCTTTTCTTTTTCCCATGTATTATCGCTATGTGGTTATATACTTAGTCGTCTTTCTATGATTGTGGGCTCCAGTGTTGGTGGGCTGACATATCTCCATCTCCATCTATATCCTCACATGATGAATCTGATCGATCGTTGTTCCTTTCCATACTTTGCCAATTTTATGGCCGTGGTTGTCGGGTTGGCGCTTTTGAACTCTACTCCTTATTGTTTTGTGATATACATTGTGCACTCAAAACTTACGTGATCTACAATTCCACCGTGGAATCCTCGAACTCGCAAGCTTCACTCTACCACAACTCACAAATGTTTTAAAGTATTTGCCATTGCCTTCCATCCCTACTAACTTCCTATCCTTCCAGATATACATTAGTAATTCTCTTACTAGTGATATACAAATTTCCCTCTGGACTGTCCTATCATACCCTATTCGGTGTTACGAGTATTGCACTCAAAAAGTTCTGAGACATACAATTTGACCCTCATGCCCTCACCTCCAACGGTTGTACCTTGTAACCCTATTTTGAAGCTGCTTTTTCCCTTTCTTGCGACCTCCGTAGTTCTTTCTTAGTATGAAATTAGAAACGTTTCATGCTAACAACTGACATGACAGGAACCATCAACATTGTCATTAATGAGAAAACTCTCGAGGAGATCTCCCATTATTACGCATTAAACCAAGACGTGCGAAGAGTTATATTGTCCCTTTCGATTGTTCATCTCAAACACGCCTCGTCATGTTGGCCCGCTCAATAAATCTACAATGATTAATCTATCATTGTCATATCCGCCATGTTCTCCTTTGTATGTATGCAATTACTAGTGTTTAATGTTAACAACGCATCATGCAACAGCCATCAAAATTCTCATTAATGAACAAAAGTCTCAAGGAGATCTCCCATTCACATGCATTGGACCAAGATTTGTGTAGCGTTATATTATCCCTTCCAACTTTCCATTTCATTCATCATCTGGAGAAAACAAATGTTCTTGTAGACTTATGGAAGCAGGTCGACAATAGTTTTGTGGATATACAGTAAATATCTTCGGACATCAGGACCAGAACTTGCATTGGTCGAGGGAATACTTTTACTATTCATCTCGTTCTGCCTAGAACAAAGTGATTTGGACCTCTGGAATCACTCATGAAGGCTGCGTCCCTGAGGTTTTTTACCATAAGTAGGTCGTCTCTTGATGTGCCGAAAAATATATTCCAAGCCAAAGAATTATTCCATTGCGCGAACATTCTCATGTTTCTTTGTCACCTCAGGTCTTCCATAAGATGTTAAAATTGTCGGAGCCAACATTGACCTTCAAAGAACAAGACTGCAAGCAGTTCCTAGAAAAACATGATAATGGATTGGACGTCTTAGCTGAGTTCCTCAAAGACCCGAAAACAGTTCCTAAAGATATCACAAAGTTGAAGGTAATTTCCTTCATAAATCCATTCCGGAAAATTGCTTGGTTGTTTACAAGAATAACAAGATAGGCATCCATGGCATGCATTTCTCATATAACTATTTATATTTTTTACTTCACAGTCAAGGAACAATTCATTTTCAATTGGGTGAAGCTAATTTCTATTGAGATCTGTTCCCAGTTGTAATGATTCAAAGAATCGAATAAATTTTATATGTCATCCTACCTGATTTTTGCAATAGTGCATTGTTGTTCGTTTCCAAAACTTTCCCTTTCCAACAAAATAAGTTGTGCATTCGACCCAGTAACATTTAGGTACCAGGCCCTGTGGAAGCACAATGCCCCCCATTGTTTTTATGAAGTTTTTAATGGCTTTGTCTCAGTTTTCAAAGATTTATTGTTAGGGAAGGATGCTCCATGGATGTCCGACCAGGAAACCAAGTTTTTGAACAAGAATATCACACTTGAACAAAAGGAAAATCATAGTGTAATAATGGTCTTTGGCTCTAAGGAAAATCATGCTTTCCTTCCATGCCACATCATAGACAATATGTTTTTTGTGGAAATAGAAAGGAAATACAACCACTGGTTGCATTTTTTCCATGACAAGAAAAAAAACAGTTCATACCTCTGCCCTGGAAAGTCAGAGACTTCGTGTGTAAAAATGTCAATAAGATTGATGAATTTGCCGGCCATTTCAAGAAATTGAACCTAACGTATGATGAAAGGATAAAAGGGTTTGACCCTAATGGGATTTTTTGAGAACATTTACTGGAAGTTGGCTTTAGCATATCTTTTATCCATAGAAACATGACCAAAGACATGGACAGTGACGACAACAATCCTTCTCCTGGTGATTGCGATGCAGAGACATTACAAAGTGCAACTGAATTATACAAACAATAGGGAAAAGTATCCAGTGAGAAGAGTGCCCAGTCCCCCGCCAACATTCCCAAGAGGATGAAATCACAGACAATTTCTTCAATGAACAACCCCAGTAAGAAAGAAACCCATAAATCTTCGAACGGAGGAGGAGGTAAGAACCCTCCTCGCATAAAAATTCAGAGTTCTCACAAAATTCCACGAAAAAGAAGAGAAAAAATAATGCAGGGCAAGCGGATGAACCCAAAATTGAAAGTGAACAGGTGCAACTTGAAATTGAAACTGAGCACATGCACAAAATTGGGTCGTCCATAGTGGAAATAGCTAAGACCGAAATTTTTGACGAAGATGAATCCTTCGTATTCCAGAGTGTGTTTTTTATAGCCGATCTAAAAATATGGTCATTGAAAAGAGAGATGTAACAAATAGGAAATACAAATCTCACACAAATATTAACTTTAGGAAAATGCGGTTGTCCCAAATATCCCTATTTCACCATGTAACCAATGGCGCTCTTGATGATTCCATTGGAGGAATTGAAGTGGAAAATGCCAGACTAAAAGACCGCCTCAATGAATTTGAGGAGGCTTTCATTGCCACCCCAAAATTTGCCATTCCTTTAGCAAAAAAAATGCCTTCTACCACTGCAGCCAAGATGAATGTATTCTCTACCCTCCTTGCATTCTCTAGAGCCCTTGCAGAGAATAACATCAAGAAAAGAATGCAGCTAGTTACTGAAGCCTGGGAGACATCACAAAATTTAGTTTCCTTCCGAAAGAAGGCAAATGATTTGCTCGAACATTTGGAGGTGAATTTAAAAAATGATCAACGTTTCTGTGAATAGGTGTTGACCCCTTTTGTCAACCATGACGTCAACACCTTGGAACTGAAAAGAAGAGAAGAGAAACTCCCCTCCCCAAAGAAGACCAAAAAAGTAAAAGTATACTGGAAAAAGAAAGTTAAGAACCTGGAGCTCATTTTCGAATCATGTAAACAAGCCATATCATAAAAAGAAGAATTATTCATAAGCCTAATTCAAATAGACTTAACCGAAAGTACCAATTAGGTTCAAGACCCAAAATTAATTCTCAAATCCTTGTCAATGGCCAAAGAAGCCTTCCGTGAACAAATTGATATTTTAAAGGGGTTGTATTTCAAAACAATTTACGGCATAGTTGAACATCGTCTAGATGAGCTCGAGCGCTGGGTACTGGAATATTCAACACACAATTAAGAAATTGAATAGAGTCTGCATAGTATTTCAATGGATCTAAGGAAATTAGAAAACGACCTTTACGACATAGAAATCTGGGATGAAATCAACATGGCCCCCATGAGAAGCTACATTGAAGAATGGTTCCAACAGAGAATGGACAACCTCATCTGGGAAGGGAAGCAACTGATCGACACGATTCCACTGACCATCGATGACAACAACAAAAATGCATCAACTTCATAGCAAGTCTATATTGTCATCTTGTTTTATTATCAATCTAGTTTAAGTCTATACTGTCATATTGTTTTCTTTATCAATCCAGTTTAAGTCTATACTGTCATCTTGTTTTCTTTATCAATCCAGTTATTACCTCTTTAAATAGAAAACTGTAACCAAACACTCATAACTTTCAATTTCTTATTTTCAGGTCTTCCTCTCTACCGTCGCACACTTCTTCTTTCGACACTCCTAATTCTTGTAATTATTTCTTTTTATGGTCCATGGGAGCCCCAATCCCAGTCTATATGACAAACACATTTAAATTTACAGAAATATGTAACAAACATTATTATTTTTTGATAAATTCCAAAGAAAGCTGATTCGGGAATGTCTTTATTGTATGCTAAATTTTGGGTGTCCATGAACCTTTCTTGTTTGTTTCAAAGAAAAATAACTCGGGAATGCTAGACTTTTTGTGTCCTATTGTATGCTAATTTTTTTTGTCCAGGAACCTTTGTTGATGTAACAGATGTTATTACTTTCAAAGAAAACTAATTCGGGAATGCCTTTTTTGGTGTCCAGGAACCTATAATTTGATAAATTTCAATTTTTTTGTGTCCAGGAGCCCTTGTTTTAAAGAAAACTAATTCGAGAATGCTACATTTTTTCTATTTTTGTCCACGGACCTATGTAACAGACATTATTATTATTATATTGTATGCTAAATGTTTTGTGTCCAGGAACCTTTTAAATGTTGATGTAATTTCCAAAAATATGTAACATACATTATTAATTTTTGATAAATTTCAAAGAAAACTGATTCGGGAATGCCTTTATTGTATGCTAATTTTTCAGTGTCCAGGAACCTTTGTTGTTTGTTTCAAATAAAACTAATTCAAGAATGCTAGATTTTTTATGTCCTATTGTATGCTAATTTTTGTTTGTCCAAGAGCCTTTGTTGATGTAACAAATGATATTACTTTCTAAGAAAACTAATTCGGGAATTCCTTTGTTGCACGACGTTGTTACTATTCTATTGTATGCTAAATTTTTGGTGTCTAGGAACCTTTGTTGTTTGTTTCAAAGAAAACTAATTACGGAATGCTAGATTTTTTGTGTCCTATTGTATGCTAATTTGTTTTTGTCTAGGAACCTGTGTTGATGTAACATATGTTATTACTTTCTAAGAAAACTAATTTGGGAATGCCTTTGTTGCACGACGTTGTTACTATTTTATTGTATGCTAAATTTTTGGTGTCCAGGAACCTATACTTTGATAAATTCCAATTTGTTTTGTGTCCAGCAGCCCTTGTTTTAAAAAAAAACAATTCGGGAATGCTATTTTTTTTGTGTTTTTGTCCACGAACCTATGTTACAGACATTAATACTATTCTATTGTATGCTAAATTTTTTGAGTCCAGGAACCTTTTAAATGTTGATGTAACAAATGTTATTGCTAGGAACCTTATTATTATTGTACACTAATTTTTTTTTGTCCATGAACCTTTTAAATTTTTCCTGTACTATCAAACTTAGATACTAGGAACCTTTGTTGGTGTACAGACATTAATAACTTTTTATAAATTTTATATAAAACTAATTCGGGAATACTAAATTTTTCATGGATACCACATGTACTTCATCTTGCTACCCACGTGTCTGTACTCGACCACATTTATTCCCATTCCAGCCTGGAAGAGACTACGTTTCCATGCAACACTTGTTTATATGGGGATTGAAACACAGTTACAAGAAAAAAAATAGTCTCCATTCCATAAGACAAATTCATGTTTTTCACCAACTAAAAGTTCTAACCAATTTTTTTTTTTATTCTACTTTCTTCGCACTCATACCTAAGGATTTGGAAGATAATATAGTAGACAAGTTTAGAACCATATCATTATGTAATTTCATATATAAGATTATTTCCAAGCTCAAAGCTAATTGGATAAAATTGATTAGGTTCAGGGTTACTTCACAAGAGTAGGGGGGTATATAGAAGGTAAACAAATTCTCAATGGAATCATCCCAATGCATGTGGCCATATTCTCTCTCAAAACCAACAAATTCCCTAGAATTCTAATTAAATTGGACATGTCCAAATCCTATCACCATTTGAGTTGGGATTTCCTAGAAAAATGCTCCTAGCATTTGGTTTAAGCTCAGAATGGATAACGTGGATCACTAACCTTATCTCATTTGATTTATTTTCTATTCTTTTCAATGGATCTCCTTCAACCACTTTCAATCGACCCATGGGTATAATACAAGGAGATCCTCTCTCTCATTTTCTTTATATCGTCATGCCAGAGGCTCTTGGTCAGAGTCTCAAATGAGCCTTGGCATCTGGAAAAATCAAGGGACTGAATCTCCATCAGATCATATATCCTTTCTCTCACCTTCAATTTGTAGATAACAACCTATTAATGGGAGCTCCAACCTTTCTAGAAGACAATTCATTTAAATCTATCCTAGAAACTTTTCTCCTATCATTTGGTGCTAAGGTAAATCAAGGAAAATCCTTCATATATTTCTTTAACACTTCTCTAAATGTCCAATGTAACGTTGCTAGAACTCTAGGATTTCAGAAATTTTCCATTACTTGAAAGTACCTTGGAGATATGGATTCCTATATTGACCAATGCACTCTAAAATTCCTCTTAGGAAGATCTTTTTTCCAAGATTGAAAACAAATTACAAACTAGGATTTTATATTCTTAACCCTACCTAGGAGAATCTACCTCATCAAGTCTATATTGCACTCCATTCCCATTTCCCTATTCTTGGTTCTCGTTTCTCTTTCTAAAATCCTTACAAAAATAAAAAAATTAGTGCACCTTCTTATTGGGGGGAAGGGGAGTAGAGAAACGATATGGTCCCTCATGGCATGGGAAAAAGTGTCACCCCAAGTGGTATGGAGGGTTAGGTTTAAAAGATACCCAAACTATAGGCAAGGTGTTAGTAGACAAAACATAGTGGCATCGCCTTAAATGAAAGAAACAATTGTGGAGAAATATATGAAGATCGAAATATGCTAATTATATTGCTCATGGAAATTTCATGAGAATGGAGTGTCACCGTCAAACATCCTTAATATGAAACAATGCCTGGCTACACAAATGTTTGGTGTAGAAGCATTGCTTCTTGGTGGTAAAAAATGGATCACCAACATTACTTTCGGAGGACTCGTGGCAATAGGAAAACATTTTTTCTATCATTGCATCTCTTATTGAAGAAAAAACTAAGCTCCTAGACATGAGATTGACCACAAATAATTGCTACTGGAAATCACTTAACAATCATCCTAAACATAATTGCTTCTCATGGATCATAGAAGCATCAAGGACTGAGGAAGTGATTGTGAACTTCCTAATTCTCCTTTAAAATATACTATGGTCGAGAAGAATAAATAAATATTATGGATTGGACATTTTAAGATGTAAAATTCAAGGGACATGCAACTATAGTATGAATGAATCATATGCATTGGAAGAAAATCGTAATAACTTGAAAAGAAGAAAAATATGGAAAAAAGTATGGAATTTGGAGGAATGGCCGAAGGTATAAACTTTCCTATGGCTCTTATATTTCAAAAAAACCCTTACCTGGGACAAACTTCTCAATAAGGGATCTGAATTTCCATCCATCTATTTCATGTTGAAGAAGGATAAAATGCAAAGAAAATTTTAAATAATTGCCCATAAGAAAGATTTCTTTAGGATAGGTGAGAATTTATGTTTACATAGTCCAATAGATAGAGGGAAAAATTCATAATCACCATGGAAAATTGGAGGATAATGACCTTTGAAAATCCCATTCTCAATAAGGTATGGATATTGTTCCCAGGGTTTGTTATCTAGATGGTTTGAAGGAACAAAATAAAGTAATCTTCAAAGACCTCGAAAGGGACATAGAGGCTTTGTGGGGAATCAAAAAATCCAATATCTTGGAGACCATCAGAATCATTCAATGGCCCAATGAAGTTAAACAACAAAAAATAAATGAAAGACAGATCTTTGAGGCAAGGAAAGTGGGGAAAAACCTTCTATCTAACCCAAATCCCATAATCAAAAAACATGTCCAGTATCAATACTTCTTGACACCTCATCCATATCTCTTTATTAAGATCAACTTCAATGGAGCTTCAAAATAGGTAATTATGGCCCCTCAAGTGCTTGCAATGCACTAAGAGATGTATAGGTTAATATCACCAATATATACTCTAGTTATTTGGGACACAGTACAAACAATGGTGCAAAGTTCTTGGCTTTGGTAAATAGAATTTAGTTGGAAATCCACATGGTATTTACCAACATTATTATAGAAGGGGATTCCTTGCTCATGATCTGAGCCCTCACTAAAATTATTCTTGGACCCAAGCCCAACCAAATGTTTACTCACTAGAGACTCTCAATAGGACTAGATCACATGACATCACAATCTAGAATCATCCCCTTTGTTATTCCTTCACATATTCATCACAAATTTAATGGGATAGTCGATAGACTAGCCAATGAACGAGTTGTAACATCCCCAACCTTCCAGGTTGGGCCATGCCACACACTTCTCCCAAAATTCTCTGATACAAAATGTAACATCCCTAGCCACCTAGGTTGGGCCATGCTACTCCAAAACTGTCTAACATTTCTCTGATGCCAAACTATAATGTCCCTAGTCTTCCAAGTTGGGCTATGTCACCAATCTCAACTATTGTAGCTCTGAACAAACATATTGTAACATCACCCATCATATTTCTGAACAAAGCTACTCTGAAAATCCACTGCACAGATAAAACACTAGTCTCTATTGTATCACTTGAAGTAACGCGCTCAACTTCAAGCTGAGTCGCTCCATGCTAACTTCCTCCTTTGAACATAACTTTAAGCAGTGAAAGTAACTCAAACAACTACGCACTAGTCTAGTGATCACGCAACAATACTATGCATACAACCATCATGGCATCAAACACCAAATCTATTTTCATTGTTTGTGTATACTGCTTCCCAGTGTGCGCAAGGAAATCCATCCTCTGGTACACACAGAGTATTCTCTATCCGCACGACCATTCAAATCTTGAAGGATCATACAAAAATCATAAGGTTAACTTATAGAAAAAATATCATCATTCATCATACTCATGCACGTCTACAAATAGAGGCTATGAGCACCATACTTACAAGTGCAAGCAACATTAATAACATCAACTACTTATATGCGACAACATACAAGAATTAAACCATATCAAAAATATATAAATATGCCCACAGAAAATGAGACAAGCACATAAAGACACTTATAATTTATGAAAGTCACCAATTTTGCACATAACTCAGACATTCCTACTAGCTGTAGTCTTTGTTGCTTATAATATTTCAGCAATAGGTCACCCCCGAGCTAGGGCTTAACTCCACCAGGGAAAAAGGGTTCCTAGTGACATGCTAAGGTCTAATTCTCAACAAAATTTCTTAGTCCAAGGTGATTGTTGTTGCAACTAGCCTACAATTCCTCATTCCCAATGCACCTGACACACCAAAGGAAGTGTTCCCCTTCTCTGCTCAACAGGTCAGACATGAAGTCTCTAATCCCTGCAACTAATGCCTAGTCCACTAGGAAACAATTCTTAGCAAAAATATCACCTAGAGAATATGCTCACAGGCCTAACAACTCGCCTCTTCAACAAAAACTATCTCACCCGGAGAGATTTCTCACAGACCTGAAAACCTGCCTCTTCAATAGAAAGACTCTGGATCCAAAACAAAAATACATTACAATCTTCTCTGTGTAGATAAGTTAATAATCAAATTTTCCATACAATTTGACCTCGTTCTCCTCACAAGAAGGTCAATCATCCCCCCTTCAGAATGCACTAAGGCTAGAAATATATATTGCATGCCTTAAACTCGACACTTGTCACCTTCAGAAGCATCTTAAGCCACTCGATGACTCGTTCCCTACCCTCGGGAACTTAGGATAAAATTATTATCCATAACTTACACTTTTCCAGAAATATTATAAAATATTCCTCTAAGACTTAAGTCTCGCCCCCTTTTTCTCTTTTCCGGTGGAGTCAACCCCCCGTCTCTTTTCGTCTGATTTTGTCTATGTGCAATAATGAAATATTATTAATACTTGAGTGTGGTTACACTTTACA
>JZKD02S1075662.1:289138-300266 GCA_000966675.3 Picea glauca
ATGCAACACCAAAACTTATTTCCAATGACTCACAAACCTATATTTAGATTTACACCTAAAATTGGTACCAATGACTAACCAACCTATATGTACAATTATGAAGGGTCTGTATTAGGGACATTACAGGAGTAGACAAAATAACACAAATTGATTCGGTGATGAGAGGACCTAAGCCATGGTAAGGTCAAAGATGATTGTGTAGCGATTAATTCAAGAGATAAAGGTTCCCCTTATGGGGTGATGTCATGACAACCTAAGCAGAAGCCCAGGTGTTGGTTGGAAACTACCACATTGAAGCACCTCATTGCCAATATCTTGCATGGAACTAAAGGATGCACTAACTCCATCATTCTATGATTAATCCACCTTATATTATCTCTATAGTTTTGTTCATTATGACTCAAGAGAAGTGCATAATCATTAATTTCACAAGTAGTCTAGATTTAGGGGAGAATTATAGTTGGATGGTGAAGGATGTGTACTTAGAGCTAAATACTAGCTGGAAATTGGCTCTAGTTTCATACCATTACAATCCACCACCAAGATTAGTTTCTCTGTATGATTTTTTTTTTTGGTATGTCGGGTGTTTGGTCCTGGTGTTGATCGTATGCTCTGAAAGAAAATCAATCAAGGTTAAGGATGTATCTATTGGGTCCTTAGTTTCCACATCGAGGTTATTTTATGGAGACTCCAAGTTTTCTATGGTCGTTTGGTTATTAGTTACTGTATTTGTTATGAAATCTTTGGTTAGAAATACCTTGGTTGAAGTTTACAATGTACCATAGGCTTCCACTTCTACCTAAGTTGATTCCTTTGAACAACTAGTTTACCCTATCAGTGGTGTGCCCAGTCAATCCCATTTCAATTGTACCTTTAACAAACAATTGGTCATGAAGGAAGAAGAGCTAAGAGGATAGAATAGGTTTCAGTGAGAAAGGCCAAAGTAGCAAGCCCAAACAACCTGTAGGAGTTCAAATTACAAGAAAACGTCCCAATGAACTACTAGAGCCTAGGAAAATGCTATGAAAGAAACATGAAAATACCATTGTTGATTTCTAGAGATAGTCAAGTAGGAGATGAATTCCATGGAGAAAATCATTTGTAAGAAAAGTTGGGAGCTCTCTAAATCTCAATTAGATGTTGAATTCATGGATTGGGTACCTAATACTAGTTTTTCTACATCATGTGACACCAAAGTGTTTAAGAGAATTGAATTATATTGGCTTAATAAATCTTTATTTCCTTGGTCGATGAAGACAAGGGACAACAACAACATGCCATTATTCAAAAACTAAACTTGCTTCACAGAAAGTTTGATGCAGTTTGCAAAACAATTTAAATGTGGAGATCATTGTTCTAGACCACATTGCAGACTATAATATACCAGTCATAGTAGTTGATCAAGAAACTACTCTGGAGGGCACCCCTTCCAATCCCATAAGTTTGGATGAGGATGATGAAGATCTAATTGAAATTCAGAAATGGTAGCCTCTTTTACAAATTTTCTTAGACTTGTTTTGACATATGTCCATGATGCACTATGCAAATATATTTAGGTTATATAAACTATGTTGATTTCTAGTATGTTTGTTAATATTAAAGTCAATTTAGGTCCAGGTAAATACACAGAAGCTATGAACTGGCATAAGCATACTATAACTCAGAGTTCCAATATTTTTTAGACTATTATGTACCTATTTTCCCTTATGATAGATTCATACACTTTTTTTCTAACTATTTTATTGTCAAATATTGTCACAACCCCACAAGACGCATGTTCATATATTGCGATCATTCGTCTCTCGAGGGTGTGCGACACCATGACTATTCTTACTTGGATGTTTGGCAGACTAGGAATACTTCATCCAGACTAGGCCTCTTAACTTAGAACATACCCATACTCTGTTCTAGGCTACCGACGAGTCACACTCATAATCTAGTGCAACTCTTGTATTCTTAGACAATTGTTAATAGTTTAACACTTAGTCATATATAAGCATACATCGATGAACATGAAAAACCAAGACAACAACTGTGGAACAAACGATAGACAATCAAAGAAATAAAGTGGGTGGCACAAACCATGCCTAACACCCGGTTAAGTATTTGTTATTGTGGAACAATTACAATATGAACACTTGTAAGATACCCACTTGATACCCCTTTAAGTTTGAGACAATTTTTCTAAGTTTAAGGAGGGTTTTTCACTAAGATATTTCTTCAAACAGTTTTCATACAAACTGTTGTAGGTGCAATTTTAAAATCTCTTGCAATGGAACAATTGATGATAATTCAAAGACAATGTTTTTCAAAAAGTATTTTCTGTTCTAGCTTAATATATTTTTCAAAAGGTTGACACATAAAAAATATAATGAATTTGATGTTTGGTATATTCATCCACAATGGCACTACATAAAATTATCAGTAACTCAACCACCCATTAAACATTAAATATGATAATGATATTTAATACAGAGCGGCTACAAACACAATAAACTAGGACGAATATATGATTCTGGGCTAGAATAGTGTTTCCTGAGAAAGATATATATTCATATAGCTTATATATTCCTTCAAATATGATCCCGTAGGTACTAGCTGATAGATACAAATTTATAGGGATATAAATAATACCATACATGTACCTTAATAATGTTTGTAGTGCCCAATAGTAGAGGAAATCACCCAACAAAGTGAGGAAAGCACCAAACGGTAATACCCATCAAGAAAAAAGGTGCCCACATGGAGGAATAACACCCAACAATAAAGGAACAACCTTCAGGGATTATTATTATGGTGCCCCAACAAGAGCAATATGCCCAACAAGGGGACAATATCCCCCAATAATAAGAATAAGAGCCCAATACTTAAATGAGTGTGCCCATAAGAGAAGTAATGTGCCAAGAATGAAGGAAGCACCCAACATAGTTGATATTTTAGCCCCTCAAAACAGTAACTCGACCCACAGAGTTGAAGAGCTCAGATTCATGTGTAAACCCATCCACCCAATTGAATATATGTGCCCAACGCACCCTAAATTCACCCCCACTACAGAGAAACGTTCTTCAATGAGAGTATGTTTCCCAACACAAAATATTTGACCCCCGTTCAAGTCAAACTCAGTCAGAAATCATAAAAATCTTTTGTCACAAGGGAAAACTAAACTACGAGAGAATGAACTCAGCTACAATGAAGATTGATGAAGAAATCTGAAGCGACCTCTTCCCAAATATAGCTAGGGTATATTGTTGCAACACCAAAACCAAAGATAAATGAAGGGTTTCCAAAAACCCTAGACTCTTTCCTAAAGAGCTCTCAAAATCTAATTTCCAAGTGAGTGAATGCACTCCTCATTTCCTCTATTTTATTTCTCAATTAAGTTATTTCCCACTCACTTTACTTTTAGTTTATTTTTAAAGTCACTTTATTCTTGCACACTTTAAAATTTTTAAGTGACTTCATTTTCCTAAGATCCATGTCCCCCTTTTTCCCTTTTTCACTTTATAAAGTTATTTCCTAGGAAAAAGTTGAGTTCCCTAGGTAACTTTTTCGACTTATCCTACGGGAACCAAGTTAGGCTAGTGGAATCACCCCTTATGACTCCTAGGCCAACAAGGATGTTACAATCCTCCCCGCCTGAGATTACTTTTCCTCAAGCAAATGCAATTCAGGATGTTGTAGTATCTTCTCTCCTTCCCAAATGGCATCCTCAATAGAAAGATTTTTCCATTTGATAGGTATTCTTTGATTCTCATGTTCCTTAATTTTCTCTCTCTAGTCTCCAACACCTCCTCCGGAATTAGAATCAACTTCCCCTCATAATCTAGTGAAGGTAGCTCTATAGAGGTGACAACATGTTGTACCAGTTCCTTCTTGAGGCATGAAACATGAAATGCATTGTGTATATTACACTGCTCTGGAATATCTAACTCATAAGATACCTCCTCGACTTGCCTCAAAATCCTGTAGGAACCATAGAATCGTGGCTTCAATTTTTTTCCCCGTTCATTTCCAAGGATGACTGCGTGTGTGGCTACAAGTGGAGGTATACCAAGTCTTCCACCTCAAAATTGCGCTCCACTCTATGCTTATCGACATACATCTTCTATTGATTTTGTGCCATTTGTAGGTTATCTTTGAGAGTTTGTAGGATGTACTCACTCTCATGAATCCAATATTTGGCTTTGGGTGTTCGAATATCCCCAAATTCTCGGTCCACAAAGGTGGTGGCATCATAACCATACAAATATTTGAAAGGTGTCATCCCAATCAATATGTGGTAGGTGGTGTTATAGCAATGCTCACCCAAGTGCAGCCATTTGATCCATTCCTTTTGTTACCCCGATACATAATTTCTCAAATACCCCTCTAGCCATTTGTTCACAATTTCGGTTTTCCTATCAGTCTAAGGGTGATAGCTGCTATTGGGCATTAATTTTGTCCCTATGATTTTGAATAGATCTTGCAAGAAACCCCCTATGAATCTTTTTCCTTGATCACTGACAATTATCTTGGGCAGTCCATGTAGCTAAAATACCTCTCTGAAGAATAATTATGCTACCTTTGTTGCATAGTATTTCGAAGATATGGAAAAGAAATGGACTAATTTAGTAATCCTATCAACCACCATGTAGATACAATCCTTCCCTTGAACCTGAGGCAACCCTGTAATAAAATCCATTGAAATGCTTTCCCATTTTTGTTTAAGGATGGGAAGCGATTGGATCAATCCTACTGGATGGGTGTGTTCTACCTTATTCTACTGACAGATGTGTCACTGCCGTACAAACATCAGTACATCATTCTTGAGACCCTTCCAAGCGAACCTCTCCCAAATTTGTCTATAAGTCTTCATGTATCCTGGATGACTTGCCAAAGGAGAATTATGTGCAACATGTAGAATTTTGTATTTCATCTGAGATTCTATTACTAAGTAGATCCAGTCCTTATAATATATGATGTCGTCAATAACCCTATACCTATGATCTGAGACCTAACCATCAAGTATCTCACAAACAAACTTGTTTATGGAGTATTCTACCAATAGAAGTGACTTCCATTCTGTTGAAATATCCATGAGAGAGAGAGTGGGTATCTTGGATAGGGCTTCAACAACCAAATTATTTTTTCCTTTCACATACTCAATTTCAAAATCATAGGTTTGGATTTTACTAATCCATTTTTGTTGCCACTCTCACAGCTCCTTTTTCTCCATGAGTAAATTCAAGCTATTATGATCAGTCTTTACCTTGAACCTGTTTCCCACCAAGTATTATCTGAATTTGGTCAAAACGTGCATTATGGCCAACATATCTTTGTCATATATGGAGTAATGTTTCTCATACTCTCGCAGTTTGCGGCTCTCAAACATGATTGGGTGGTCACTTTCCATCAATACAACTCATATCCCAATTCTTGAATCATCACACTCCAATACAAAGGGCTGAGTGAAATCAAGGAATGTTAAAGCAAGGCATGAACTCATCACCTGCTTCATTTTCTCGAATGTCTCCTAATCCTCCTCTATCTAAATGAAATCCCCATTTTGGTGATATCGGTCAGTGGCACTGTCAGCTATGAGAATCCTTTAACAAATTTCATGTAGTAAGTGCAGAGATCAAGGAAACTATTTAGTTCTGTCACATTCTCGGGAGTTGGCCACTCAATGATCACCCTAATCTTTTCTTAGTGCACCTGTACCCCATTCGCCCCAATCACATTCCCCAAGTATACCATCTCTGTCATACCAAACTCATACTTGGATTCCTTTTCATACAACTGTTGACTTTCTATAATACCAAGTACTTCATCAATATGTCATAGATGGTCTTCCCATGTTTTGTTGTATATGAGGATGTCGTCAAAGAAGACCAATAAGAAATTCCTCGGCTGCTTATTGAATAGATAATTCATGCATGACTGGAAAGTGGTAAAGGCATTAGTTAGCCCGACTGGAATGACCATAAACTCATAATTCCCATAGTGGAATCGAAATGTTGTCTTAGGTACATCTTTCTCTCATACCTTAATCTGATGGTACCTTGATCGAAGATCAATCTTCAAGAAAATTTAGATCCCCTCAGCTCATCTATTAATTCATTAATCCTAGGTATGGGGCACCAATTCTTGATCATTTTCTTGTTTAAATCCATATAGTCAATGCACATCAACAAAGTACCATCCTTCTTCTTGACTAAGACAATGGAAGAGGCAAACGAGTTGGAACTAGGGCGGATGTGGCCTGTTTTCAACAATTCTTTGATGGTTTTTTCAATATCTTCCTTGTAAACTTTAGGGTGTCAATAGGGATTTTTGATAACTTCTTGGACCCCTCTGATAACTCTATGATATGCTCAAAACCTCTATTAGGTGGAATGTCAGGAGGAATGTCTCTAAATACCTTATGATGTTTGCAGAGAAATACATGTAAGTCCTCTAGAAGCTATTGCAGACAGTCTTATGGCTCTCTATTAGAAATAAAACACTCTATAGCCCACTCTATATCATCATGCCTCACGATTGCCTCCATGTTGTGCAATGACAAAATCTTCGACGGGTAATGGTGCATGGCTCGTAGGACCACTTTCTTGCCATCCGGGCCTGTGAACTCTATCTCCATGGTCCTCTAATCAGCATTGTATCTCCCAATATAGTAAATCCATTGAATTCCCAACACTACATTGGTGTCTGGTATGTCCACCACGAAGAAATCATCTATCATTGAGTAGTTTCCCATGGTTACTGTGAGCTTGGAAATCTACTTGGTGCAACTCATTGGGTGGCCTCTTGGTATGATTACTATGAACCCATCAAATTCCTCTCCTCTCGACCATGTTAGTGTCAATGAAGTTATGCAATGCTCCTCCATCAATCAATACTGTCAACTTGTGCCCCTGTAGGACACCTCTGACCCTAAAGGTATGATACCTTGGAAATATTGACATCGAGGCCATTATTGGGCCCTTAGCCCTAGCCTATGAAGAATCCTCTCCTGATGTTAGATGTTCCTGGTCCTGTTCCTGCTCCACCTCCTCATCCTCAACACTTTTACTGTCAGAGTATACCTCAATGTAATGGGCCTTGCTCGTTTTGTCCTTCCCAACGCATTTGTGTCCCAGTTCCCATGGTTCCATACAGCTGAAGAATAATTTATTTTTCCTCAATTCTCTCCTGGTCTCTTCATCTAGTTTGGGATTTTCGACCCAATGATGCAGGAGCATCGTAACTAGCCAGCCAAGCAAGCATAAAGGCAGAAGACAGATGGAAAAGCGCAACACACATTTTGCACATTTTGAAATGTTTTTGAAAAATTAATGAGCAGATATTAATGTAGTAGTTAAAGGAAGTGCACTTGCATGTTGTAAACAGATCTTGAGCGATTTTGTCTCATATGTCGAGTGTAATAGACATTAAGTCTGTTTAATGAAAGTAGGTAGATTTGAATTAAGAGATTAGACAGTTTTAGAAGTGAAGGAGGGAAAACAGATATAGACACCCTCACCCTTGTATCATTGTAAGGTTAGATCATTAGAACAGAAGAAGGGAGATTTCATAAGCTGAGAGATGTAGAGAAGAACCCATGTACATGAGCACTTGAGTTAATATATGAAGCTTTGACTCAATTTTCATGGTGTTATGATGCTTATTGTTTACATTTGCTGAATGGTATGCTTACAGTTGATTTATTTCTATGTTTATGCATTTGTTTCAATGTTGGGTTAAATGTGTGATTTCATGTTAAGTGTATGAAGTCTGATAGAGGAGAAGAATGAGTTTCAATTGTTTCTCATCCTGAGAGTTCCTGCAAGGAGTGCAGTGAAACGTCCGCAAGGTGTGCGTTGACAAGAATCTGAGTTTTATCTCAGAAAGCTCAAGAGAGATATTGTTGTTCTCATACCAACAGAAGTGCAGGTGAAGCACAGAGTCGTGCAAGGTGTGCACAGGCTAGTTGAACCCTTAGAAGTTATCAACTAAAGTGAAGGTGGAAGGACTACTATTGCAAAGACTGCACAGAGTCGAGGACTCATCTCTCTTGGAGACTTAAGTTTGCAAGTGAAATCTTAGGAGGAATAGTACCTTTGAAGTATTCAAAGGGAGACGAAAGTTGAAAGAATCTCATAACAGACAAGTTCAGGAGGGAGAACACCGATTCATCTCACAGAAGTCATTGAGGAGTGAATTGGATGGTCAGAATTCTCCGAGGAGAACTCGCGAAATCATGTGGACCGTTGTATCCCGGAGATCTGTGAGAAGGTTAAGGCTGAGTGCCTTTCATCATTTAGAAAGATCAAGAGGAGTAATGACCGTTGTATGAGAAGCATCAGGAGTCATTGATCTTGCACTTGAAATCTGCTATTTCAGGTTTCAGAGTTTGGAGTGGCAAGTGATTTTGGAGTTACTGCATCGCAAACTCCCGGTACATGAAATTGTGTCAGTCGTCGGATCAGGGGAGGCTCATAGCTGTTGATCCCCTTTGAAGTGGAATCTTGGCATTTCGATATTTCAGGGTTCGGCATATGGGGAATCTTAATGACAAGGAGCTAGGGCACTTAGCATTGAAAATTCCAAAGTCGCGAAACACGACGTACCTTGAGGTAAATTTCAGGATTTTGGCATTTCGGCACTTCGGGTGTCGGGAAGTAGAGGAGGCAATGATCTTTGGAATCGAGAGTTTCAAACTCTTGGTTTGCAAAAACCTGAAAGATCTAGAGTCGTCGGATCGTGGAGGATCTCAGCCGTAGATCACATTGGAGGCGAGGTTTCGGGAATTCGAAGATCGGAGTTTCGGGAGGTGAGGAACCTTTCTTTTGTGGATTTTCATGAGTTAAGAAATCTCAAAAACAAAAGGAAAAAATCCCCGAAATATTGAAGGACAATTGCCATTGGGGCTCAATCAGGTTTCGGGATTTTGGGAGTCGAGAGGTAGAGTTGTATGGTCACGCAACTCCCGAAATCGCGAAAAGGAAAAAGCCGAAAGGTGGGTCCTAAGAATTAATCGGAGGATACATGCGACGGAAGTCAAGGGAGTGGCAAAATTCAGGGAAAATCCCAAAAGACCTTCGATCTCGCCAAAAAGGGGAAATTTCTGAAACCGAAAAATCATAAGGGAAGAGGAACGAGTGTTGGTCAATCACTCAAGTTCTGAAAAGTCGAAATAAGTGGCAACAAGAGGTGTGTGTTCGATGCATTGAAGGTTTCAACCCTCATTGATGTTTCGGTTTTCGGAGGTTGAAGAGACAAGGGGCTCGATAACAAGATTCGTGAAATCGCGAAATCCGAAATCCCGAAGGGAAAAGAAAAGCCCCGATCATATTTGTTGGTCAGTTGTGGAATACACCTGTTTGTGTGTGTGAAGTATTCCCTATGGGGAAATCAAAGATTCAATCAGACTCAGGGGAAGATTTAGAATGATCCTGTGTGGATCTTGGCTCGAGGGTCGAGAATCTGCACCACCCAATCTCTTTGAGGCAGTCTAGTCTCCTTTGTCTTTGGGGTAAAAATGGGTTTGGGAGGAAACTGACTTTTAGCTACTTCATCCTGCATGTCACGAGCTTTGTTGACTACATCCTATAAAGAGGAAGGGTTGTAATCCTTAACCCATCCTCATAGAGGCTCCAATATCCCCTCAACAAACAACATCACCAAACGAGCCTCTGAAATGTCTTTCACCATCACAAAAACCCTTTGAAACTCAGATATATAAGCCTCTAGGCTACTCTTCTACTTGAGCTAAGCCAACTCTCTGAAGTGAAGCTCCAGATCCTTCCTGTCAAATCTCTCGATGAGCCTTTGTGTGAAGTCCAGGTAGGAAGTGACCCTGACATGTCCCATGGTGACTAACCCATGGTACCACCACTCATGGGCCTCACCATCCAGGTGAAAGGTGGCCAACTTAATGGCATATGTCTCTTTCATCTGGTGCAGCTATAAGTAAACGTTGAGTTTCTGCACCCAAGATCTCACGGAGCATTTAGAGCCCCCATCAAAGTTGGGAATGGTGACCTTCCCAAGGGTACATTGCAGCTCAAAATTTTGTGTCATGGCCATCGTGGGCCCTCTCAATCGGTTTCTTCTCTTCATATTGAAGAACTCTTCAAAAGACATGGCTGAGTGGAAATCATCTCCTAGCCTCCTGTACTCCTCTAAATATGCTCTATAGGGCTCATCCTGATCAATCTGCATCAATGGACCTGTGACATCATTCCCCAAAAAATGAGGCATAGTGGGTCTGGGGGATTTGGTGTACAAGTGGGGATGGCTCTTCATGGTAGTGCATGAATGTCTACCCTCTCCATTGTTTGAGCCCCCATAACCATTCAGATTCTACTTTATTGGGCCCTCCAAGGAATTCTTAGCTAGCTGCCTCGTAAGGTCCATCATGACCTTTTGACCCTTGGCCAAATCATTCAAAATATTAAACAAATTGTTGATCCTAGCATCATCTTCTTCCCCCTTAGCTCCTTTTCCCTTAAGTGAGATAGATGGTGCTACCTCTCCTATTTCTTCTTCTCTAACCACTTCTTCTTATTCCTCAATGGGGGGATCTGGTGTTCTTCCCCTACGTCTAATGTAGGTAATGTTGTGCTCATCTTCTGGTCTCATAAATATGATTATAAGTTCCCCTCAAATCCCACAGCTACAGAGGAACATGCTCCGATACTACTGCAAGATACCCACTTGATACCCCTTTAAGTTTGAGACAATTTTTCTGATTTAAAGGAGGGTTTATCACTGAGAAATTTATTCAAACAATTTGCGTACAAAATGTTGTAGGTGCAATTTTAATATCTCTTACAATGGAACAACTGATGATAATTCAGAGACAATGTTTTCCCAAAAGTATTCTCTACTCTAGCTTAATATATTTGTCAAAAGATTGACACATAACAAATATAATGGATTTGTTGTTGTTCGACAACATAGGTATTCCAACAGAGGACGAACACCTTCAGTAACCACTCACATAACCAGATCAAAGATCAACACACGGATGTTTTCAAGTGGTAAAACCCTTACGGGGAAACATCCACGGCCCCAGCCAACACGACCACTTGGAGCAGTTTATTAATGAAAAGAAAAAGATTACAGAGAGATTTTACAAGAGAGTTTCTCACAATCGATCATCGGC
>JZKD02S1075662.1:310400-321154 GCA_000966675.3 Picea glauca
CCATATTACATTGTAATATGGTATACCATATTACAATGTAATATGGTAATACCATATCTCATGTAATTTTTTTTTTTAAACTTAAAGTCCTCATCGCAATATGGGGAAAAGTTCATCGCACATACAACATCTACATCGTAAGTTTGGTCTTTTGATACCTTTTCGTCGATATTTCCATGGATTTTCGTCGCAAGTAGCGACTGTTTTGTCTCACACATTCAACATCTGCGTTCTAAGTTATTGCCTTGGCATAAATTTTCATCCCAATTGTGACGAAGTTTCGTCGTAATTGCGATGATGAATAGGGTTAACCGATATTGAAGGTGGTGACACATGGAGAGATAATTTCGTCGATGTTTCCACGCACACCTGGATCGTGGATACAGCGACAAAAAAAAATCTCGGCTTTCGTGGAAATTGCAAGAGATAAGTGTGGCAATATCAACGCAAAACCATCGCAAATTTGGTCATATGTACTAGTGAAGGGTTTCCACATTAAACTCTATGCATTTTGCTTTGAGTTTATATGTGATTATTGTTTCTCAGCTAATTAATAATTGATGATTTGTTAAATAAAGTAAAAATTATTATATAATGATTCAACCCCCCTTTAGTATAAGCATATTTTCAACATAGCCAACTTTGGGCATGCAATTTCATATAGCCAACTTTAACAAATTGGCCCTTTGGTTTTACAAGGAAAGTCTTAGCCTTTATGCACATTAGGTATGTTTTTGTCTAAAAATGCCCATATAAGGCTATAAAAATGTACAAAATAGCAAATTACACCTTTTTCAAGTTGAACCACTCAATTTGGGTCAAAATTGACATAATGGTGTGCATTTTACTCTAAGGCAATTTTATCTTCAAATTTACATAAAATAAAAAATCTAGGTTCATGAAAGCAATCTCTCCTATTCTTCAATTGAACTTTAGATGATATCGGTAAATTTACCATATATCTATCTCCATATTACAACTTTAAAAAAAAAATCTGGAACTACATGAAATATTGGACATGCATTTTAATTTGGTCACTTAGTACAGTTGCGACCTTCCAAATTATAAGACAAACTTTGCCTCTTTTGCACAAGAAGCCTTTTTAAACTTGCAATTGCAAAATTAACAACAAGAATAGATCTAATATGATAAACCAAACCCCCAACAAATTTAACAACTCAAATATAAGGTATAATAAAACCTTGTCTTACTTTTTACAAATAGGTTGTGCAGTTCTAGGGTTTTACTAAGCATCTCTTGCCTATTTTTGCACATAAGAGGATTTTATGACTACAAATGCAAAACTAAATATATAAGATTATGTAAAATGAATTAATAAATCATTTACAATTTTAAACACTCAAATTGAACGCGTTTCGGGACCCGGGCATGTGTTTTAGTGTAGTCTGGCATGCAATTTACACTAAGGAAAAAATTACAGGAAAGAAAAATTTTCCATTTGTCCTACAAAAATATTTTTCGTATTTTTTCACAGAAAATGGTTTTAAGTTTGGAATTGAAAAAACAAAGATATAGACAAATGTATAACTTTTCTACAACCCTGTTGTTTTATTGTCATTTTACACCATATATGATCATGACAAATCATTGGCCTCAGTTACAACCCTTTCCCTATTTGCAGGAGATGAAACCCCTTTTCCTCCCAAAATACATACAAAAAATCCCATTTTTCAAGATGTACGCAACTCTCCTTAAAACAACCCATGTTCATACGCAACTTGCTAGTTAGCAACCCACATACATATTTAATTGTCTCAAAAAAATATAATTTCTAATATTTTTGGCGGAGTTGAGAGGCTCCCTAGGTTCCCAACCTCCTATAGCCCATCCATAACTACTCCAACCAACAAAAGGGATAGTAAAAGAGATCCTTGGGATGGAGGAAAATCATCATGAAAGAGATGCAACCTCATGCCAACAGTTTCCTTATAGCCCTGCAAGCCCCCATTTCCCTATATTTCTTAGATTTTATTCCTCCCCAAGGCTCTCCTTTATACACCCTTTTTTTGGTTGGAGTATTTATCGAGAGAGTCACATACACCTCCAAAAATGTGACTTTTTAGCTTATTTTTTAGCCTTTTTTAAGCTCTGTTTCAGCTAGTTTGGGGGTTTAGTCCCATAAATTTTTGTGGCCTATAGGAGGTTTGTAAGGCCTTAAATTTGAATGGAAAATAAATATTTTTTATCCATATTTTTCTCCCTTTTTTCCCTTGGATTGCATGACTATAAGACTAGTCTTGTTCTCAGGATCTCAGTTTTCTGGTCATTGTTGTGGTCATTTTTTAAACTTGAGTTTGTATTTGAGTTCAATACTTTTCCTTTTTTTTTTCCTTGGATTTTTAAAACATAAAATAAAAATAAAAAACTTTCTTTTAGTATCTTTTGTTAGTTTTTCCTTTGGTAGAAAAAAGAAAAAAAATGAAAAACCTAGTTTTTTGGTACTTAGATCTCTTTCTTTCTTTGCATTGTTTTGCATTGTTATTTGGAAAAGAAAAATATATTAGAATATGATTTTGTTTTCTTCTCATATTGAAATCATTTCAAAGGGAAAATAACAAATGAATCCTTGTGTTTGCTTCTTTTTCTTTTCTCAAAATATTGCATTGTGCATTTTTCATTAGAAAGAGAAAAGATTGCATTTCAAGGTTTGAATTTTTGTTCATGTATTTTTCTTTGAAACTCTTTTTCATTGAAGAATTAGTGTAAAGTTTTCTTTTCCAGTGTTATTAGAAGTTTCATTTTTGCAAGAGTCTCAAACAACATCAGTTTCACTTCCATATCTTTTGTGTAAATAACAACCAATAAAATGAACACTAAAATTAAAATTTACTAGACTTTCTTTCTAGGGTTCGCAAACAAGTTTAGGGTTTGGGAATTGGATTAAGATTTTAGAGATAACTCTACAAGGTAGGTAAAAAAAAATAGGAGTCTGATATAGGGAGAGTCAAATCCAATTTTTGTATAAGTATATTTGGGAATCTCCTCTAAAAGAGGATTCAAACACAAGGTTGTGCACAGGTGAGCCAAGGAGATAACTCCTTTGAAGCTTAATTGAGTATAGTGGAGAGATTGTATATTGTGGGTTTTTATTGTAGTGATATTGAATCATCTAGTGTCAGTCCTCTGCAATTTGAACCTGGTTGAGGTTTTCTTGAATTGATATTGGCCCTCTTGGAATCAGTCCTCTGGAAGCTTCTGATCTAGTTTGAGATTTTATGTAATGACACTAGACCTTTTGTAGACGGTCCTATGGAATAAATTAGGGCTTAGTTACCCTTCCCATCCATTCGATCCCAATTTTCGACTGTACCCCCAGATGTTGAATTCAATTTGGTGACATTAGTTTCTTTTCCTATGGATCTTAGAGGTGACTGTGGGGGGTTTCTCGTGGTCCCAGGGGTGAATTTCATATTACACTTTTTAGTATTGCTATAGGGTGATCCACAAAGGGTGGATCCTTGCACCAGATAAGGATGGTTAGTGGATGTTGGGATAACTGCTTCTCACTCCTTCATTTATCGGTCCCAAGACTTGATCAACCCATTCTGGTATCTAGAAGGTCCCTTTCCACTTTTTAATTTCTTTGTACTCAGGACCTTATCCACCTGACCTGAAGTTTTGGAGAAGTTGTTTATTTGCAATGTTTCTCTTAGGAATTTTATTGGAGTTTTTCTTTGTATAGTTGGTCTTAGGTTGTGTATGTATCACCTATTTTAGATCATTGATTCTAGGTGGTCGACCAACTGCTCTGCTGGTTGGGAAGGGCCTCTCATATTTTTCTTGAAAGCATGGAGACACCTCCTAGAAGGCATAAGATTTTATATCACTGGTTCGCTAGAGTCATTGTGTGAGACTTTTGTGTACATGAAAAATCTTGCAAGGGACAAACATATGCATAAGAATGTCATGGGTAAAGTTCTTGGGGATACCAACCAAGGGACCCCATCCCAAGGGGTTTCTTGTGCTTTCCCATTCTTTGGAAATGTTGGTTACCCCTTGATGGCCACTTTGAACATTCCTGGGTTGAATTTTGGACTACCGGTTTGGTTTTGGAACACTCTGAATGTCTCAAATACTCTTGATGATGATAAGATAAGAACCTTAATTCATAGGCATCGTATGCATGTTGATCCTTTATCTTTTTCATCCACAAAGTCTAATCCTTCTCCTTCTCCTTCTTTTGGTGAAAGTCTTGCTACTAGTAACCAAAAGTATAAAATGAATAGGAAGAGGAAGAGTAAGAAGAAGAAGTCACCAAACTCTACTAGTCATGTTGGAGATGAGCCACCCACCTCTATGAGTCATTCTTGGAGCACAAGTCCAATCACTACAAGTCATACTGACACTGAGTCTCTATCCTTTTCAAGTCATGCTCCGGACAAGCAACCAGTTGTTGGGAGTGAAATTCCAGTCACTTCTAGTCATACTGACATTAGTTCGCCAAACTATGTTAGTCATGTTGGAGATTAGTCGACAACCTCTACAATTCATGTTGGGGGAAAGAGTCTAGTGACTGCTAGTCATATTGGAAAAATGTGACCAACATCTCCATGTAAAGCTGGAGATAAACACCTAGCCATTGCAAGTCATGCTGGGGGAAATCCATCGGCCACTACAAGTCATGTTGGGGGCATTGATATGGTTGAGAAACCTAGACGAATAGGACGTAATCCCAAGTTCCCTTGTAATATTTGAAAGGGATATCACCTTACTCATTTGTGCCCTACTATTGTTGTAGTACAAAGAGCATGGTCCKTATTGGAAGGCCCTTCTAGTTATGAGTCATCTTTGGTTTACAAAAAATTGATTCAATCATTGGTTGATGAGGTGGTCATGCCGATGGGATATGTTTTTGATCCCATTATTATTTTGGGGGGCGATGTGTCTCTTGACCATGTTGTCTCACATCCTATTCAACCAATGGCTTAGGAAGTGTTTGTGCTGATGTAATCTTCGGTCGATCCCACTCTTCTCTTAGAGAGTGATGAGTTTACCAAAGTGTTCTCACCGTTGAAATTTTTGGCTGATCCCACTCTTATTTTGGGGAGTGATGTGTCTTTAGACTATCTCTTTAGCATTTCTAGTACAACACCTTCTAAACAAGGGGGAAATCCAATGCCTATGATTACATTCCCTCCAAGTCCTTGGATGGTTTCCTTTGATTGGAACAATCTTATCGAGTCTTTTATTCCTTCTTTTGAACCTTTTTAGATCAATGTTAAGGTTAATTCAATGGGATTTTACCGATGTATTGTAGATGAAAGATTCTCTACAAGTATTTTAGCCTCCTCGACATGGAAAGATTTGGGTTCTCCCAAGACTGTGTCAACTACCATTGATTTGTTGGATTTCAAAAAATGACCTAGTGAATGTTTGATAATTTCTCTTTGGTTACCTATCACATTAGGTGGGAAGACTATCCTAGTTGATCTGTTATTGGTGCCAAACCCTTTAGACTTCAATTTACTTCTTAGGTTTCATTATTTTTATGCTATGAATGTTGTGGTGTCTACACTTTTTTCATGTAATGCAATGGGGGAATGTAAGCCTTTTTTTTCCCATTTTCCCCTGAGTGATATGATGTTTCCTCTGGAGTTTTATCTTACTTGTTTTAAGACCTCAAGCCATAGTAATTTTGTGTTGTCGAACCTCAGTTTCATGGATCTTGAGATGTCTTCAGATGAGGCTATCCTTGAAGCTATGATGATGGATTTTTGACCTCCTCTTGAACTAGAAGATTTATAGGTTGGTTTCCAAAGAATCCCCTGGCTTGAGCCTAGAAATAGGCTCTACCTGGAGAAGTATTGTGCTATATCTGCAAGGTTATGCAGTACTTTGTACATATTTTACTTTTAGGGTTTCTTGTTTTCAAGTTATGTATCCCATAACACTAGTTTTTATTAGAGGATTCTATATTGGACTTATTAACTTCTAGATGAGTGTTTTTGGTCTTATATATAGGACTTTGAAGATATTTTTATTTGGTACCTTTTCTTCCATGTCGATTCGTTCTAACAGGTAATGATCTCGAAAATGGCATATATGTTAGATTTTCCTCTTCATGCATTTTTGCATTATTCATTTCTTGTTTCATTTTTCCTTTGGATCGAACCCATTGATTTGTGGAACAAAACCTTATTTTATGTTCAGAAGTGTTGTAATTCACATGGTAGAGCCTACCATTCATGGCTTCCATAGTTAGAACCTTTTTCACAGTTTGGCACCCATGCTGAAATACTTTCATAGGTTCGGGAGCCCTATTTAGTCTTACCATGACTTTGAATTGATGCCTTATATCTTCTTCTCAATCGTATTTTGGATAATACCCTATGGGGCCCCCTCATTTATGTGTTGAATTTTACTTGGATTTCATATCGACCGATCGTGCTTTTTAAGCCTAATGTCGGCTTCAACTCATTGTTATATATCCCATTGTATATGCAATCTTGAAAATTTACTAGCCTTGCAATATTGTCCTTTGCGAATTGACACCAATATCCCTAGAGGAAACTTCTCCCCAAGTGTCCATATCCAACACATGTTTCCTTGCATTGAGCATAGGTAAGTTCAATTCTCTTGAAACTAGTTTTCTTGCTTACGACACTCATTTCCTCCATTGTATCATAACATTTTTTTATTATTTTTTAGGCTTTATAATATGAAAAAGACAAAAAAATAAAAAGGATGGGAATGAGTCTCATTTTTTATGGAAACTACTTATGTCTCCCTTGAATAGAACACAATATTATGAGTATTTATCTCATCATTGTGTTAGTATGTCTTTAGGAGGCCCTTTTTTCTCATTTTTGAGCAAAGTCTCCCATGAATAGTTATTCTTCCATTCATATGGAGCATTTTTTTATGCCTCTTGTGTCACAAATGTACCCCATTTTATAATCCATGTTTCCTTAGTACACGTTTGTGTCGTGTCGACCATTTTGCAGAAACATTTGACTCCTCAAGTCTAACTTCATATGTCAGTCAAGTATCTATCATCTTCAAAAGTATCTTTGTATCCCACTCGTGCTAGTATAGAAGGTCCCCATTGAATTCTTGTTGGCAGGTCTTCTCTTATCGACCATGACACATTGATCTGAGAATATGACATAAAATTACACACTAGGCCTATTTACATCATTGATAGGTAACATTGTGCTCAACAGATGAAAACTCATCATTGGTCACTGACTGACTAGTTTCCCTTGTGTTTGATTTCAACAACCATTATCGCACATAGGGATTCATGTGGTACCTTGGTTTCCATTTGAAGCGATTGGTGGATTCCTCTTCTCCGTCAGTGGTCCTCGTAATTGGTTACTATTTAGATATTATCTATAGTGTACTATTCCATTTGGTGCATGTTAGAGTTGTACCTTGGTATGTTTATTTCAATATGTTCATTTGAGTCCTTCCAAATATTTTTCCTTTTGCTACCCCTCATGCTAGATGACGGAGGATGCCTTAATTCTTTCCTTCCAATGGGTCTCTTCCTATCAATATCAACACATCTTACTATGGGACAAAGATCTCGAGTCATTGTTAGTACCTTGGGGATTACAATCACTAGTGGAAGGTTCCCTAGCTATGGATAATGGGAATACATCAATGTCCCCTTCTCAATAGATTCCATTAGTTGTTCGACATCATATCATTTATTCACTCTTGTTAGATTGTACTAGGTAGTAGGTACCTTGAAGCCCATTATCATCATTGTTTGGTTTTCTCACATTTTTTAATGGTATACATCAATGACTAGTAATCAAACGATGCTTAGTGTGTTTGACTTCAACACATTTATTCACATATTGTAGACTCGTACCATGACATATTGTTTTGAAGACTTCAGGTGAATTATGAGCCTCAGATATTTTGTTCTCCTACCCGACTTTGATCCTACCACCCTCTTTGACATTAGTACTTGCATAGGATAAAATTGTTCACTTCATTGGTTCTAGATATCCTCTATTTGAACCTGATACATAGCTCCATTGTGTATCTATTCGTGGCTATGATATACATTTTTGGATGGATCCATTGTGTATAGTTTTAGTGTCCATGGACATCAATTATGATTTCATTACTCATGGATTCGAAGTGTACTTGATTTGGCGACCATGCCTACATCAAACTAAAGCATGTGAATACTCGAGTTGAGAAGAGAGTATCTTACTTGTTTCTATTGTAGGTACAGTTCTAGGACTGGTTTTAAACTAATCCTACCCAATGGACCCTCCACAATATTATGACTATTTTTAATGTATTTCGACCATTGATTTCTCTTCCAACCTCACACATTAGGGGGCATTTGTTATACATTCTTTTTCCATTGTATATTATCATGACGACTCATTGAACTTAGCTACAACTCTTTCCCTATTTGTAGGATCTAAACCCCCCTTTTCCTTCGAAAAAACATTAAAAAAAAAAAAAACATTTTTCAATATGTACATGACTCTCCTTAAAGAAACCTACATACATACACAACTTTCTAGTTATCAACCTATGTACATGTTTGATTGGCTAAAACAAATATAATTTCTGATATTTTTGGCGGAGTTGACAGGTTCCCTAGGTTCCCGACATCCTATAGCTCATCCATAACTACTCCAAATAACAAAAGGGAGTATAAAAGACAGCCTTGGGATGGAGGAAAATCATCATGAAAGATATGGAACCTCATGCTAGTAGTTTCCTTATATCCATGCAAACCCTCATTTCCCTAGATTTATGAGATTGTCTCCCCCCCTGAAAACCCTTGTTTTCAGGATTTGTGTTCTTCTTTATGTCATCAGGAAGAAGCCTATTACTTCCTTAGACCTGTGAGGACACACAAATTTATAGGTAGACTTCATCATCTCAGGCATTGGGTGGAGGAACTTGGATCCTAGTTCCAGGATCATGCCACAACAGTGACAAGTTGTAACCAACCCCTTTTGTTGTTATCAATAAAAGAACTCTCATTATCTTCCGATTCTTTTTTTTCTTTAATTCATCATTCAATGATATTGTGTGTATCTTATTTTGAATCTATCGTGACATTTGAATTGATTATATTTAATTAGTTAGCATATAACTACTTTCTTGCAATTGCATACTTCTTTGATTGCAGGATTTTCAGAAGATCATCATCAAGGACGATTTCTAGAGCGAAAGACTCAAGCAGGATCTACTTCAAACGTAGGGTCCCAGGTATGTCCTTATCCCTTTCTTCTATAACTTAGTTACTAAAGATATTTATTTCTAATTCATTTTCTAATTAGAGGTTCAAAGGAGTTTTTTAAGGGCATTGCTCTGTTGTGTCCCTAATCCAAAGCCACAGGACTTAGATTTTTGTAACACCTGTAACTTGTAATATTTCTTGTAATACTGACCTCTTCATTCTATAATACATTTTTTGTTTTTTTTGCACAACAAAGGGTTATATTTCTCTAAAGGAACAAACAAAGGTGTATGCAAATGTAAAAAGATAAATTACACACTCTCAACCAACTTGAATCAATGAATTTGGAGGTGAACAAACTCTATATTTTCTATGATTTATTCTCTTTAAAGTATTTTATTTTATGGGTTGGTTATTTTTTGTTAATTTTTATTCCATTTCCTGTGTATCATTGGTTGGTTAGAAGTCATTGACCTTGATTTTCCTCATAACTCATCGTCCCCTGATTCATCAAAAGGTCATGAATCTTTGTGCATAGAAATCATCCTTTTTGCAGTGTAAATGCACTCCTAACTGTACAAACACATTAAAAATATTGTAATCGTCAATTTAAAACTAAAATATTAAATGATGGAGGCTTATACAATGTTGGGCTTCTATTCTCATATAGCCAACTTTAACAATTTGGCCCTTTGGTTTTATGAGACATTTTTTAGACTTTATGCACATTAGGTAGATTTTTGTTTAAAAAGTCCAATATAAGGCTATATGCAATTATAAAATCACAAATTACACCTTCTTCAAGTTAAACCATTCAAATTTCATCAAAATTGAGACTAGGGCGTGCATTTTACTCTAAGGCAGTTTTGCCTTCAAGTTTACATGAAATCCGAAATCTAGGTGCATGAAAGGAACCTCTCATGTTATTCAATTACACTTTATATGACATAGGTAAATTTACCATATATCTGTCTCCATATTACAACATATAAAATAATATTTGGAGTTATAGGGAAGCCTGGGAATGCATTTTAATTTGGTCACTTAGTATAGTTTTGACCTTCCAAATTACAAGGAAAACTTTGTCTCTTATGCACAACAACCCTTTTTAAAATCGAACTTGCAAAATCAACAACATGAACAAATATAATATGATAAACCACACCCCCAACAACTTGAACAAATCAAATATAATGTATAATAAAACCTTATTTTACTTTTTACAAACAAGTTGTGCATTTTTAGGGTTTTACTAGGCATCTCTTGTCTATTTTTGCATAGCAGAGTCTTTTATGACCGCAAACACAAAACTAAGTATATAGGCTTATGTAAAATGACTTAAAAATCATTTACAATTTGAACCACTCAAATTTAATGAGTTTTGAGACCTGGGTGTGGGTTTTATTGTAGCTTGGCATGCATTTTGCACCAAGGAAAAATTTACACCAATGAAATTTTTTCCCTATTTGGCCTACAAGAGAATTTTTGGTACTTTTGCGCAAAAAATGGTTTTAAGTTTGTAATTGCACAAAAAAAGGTATATACAAATGTTGGACAACTGAGAGGGGGGGTG
>JZKD02S1075662.1:335313-347235 GCA_000966675.3 Picea glauca
TGCGGTTTTGGGAACGTATGAGGTGCACCACAAGAGGTTGCGAAGACAGTTGCAATAGAAAGTATTGGTGTGAAAAATGTGTGTATGAGTGTCTTGGTGAGGTGAGGCGAGTTGCGTGACTCAACCAAAGTTGTAAACCGAGTCGGTAGTGTTGTAATGTTCTCGTTGGCCTAGGAGTCATAAGGAGTGATTTTGCTAGCCTAACTTGGCTCACGTAGGCTAAGTCGGAAAAGTTACCTAGGAAACTCAACTTTTGCCTAGGAAATAACTTTATAAAGTGAAAAAGGGAAAAAGGGGGACATGGGTCTTAAGCAAATGAAGTCACCTAAAAATTATAAAGTGTACAAGCATAAAGTGACTTTAGAAATAAAATAAAAGTAAAGTGAGTGGCAAATAACTCAATTCAGAAATAAAAGAGGGGAAATGAGGAGGTGCCCCTCATTTTTTCTTTCAGTCACTTGGAAATTAGATTTGGAGATCTCTTGAGGAAAGAGTCTTGAGGTTTTGGAAACCCTTCATTTATCTCTAGTATCGGTGTTACAACGATACACCCTAGCTAGATCTGGGAAGAGATCATTTCAGATTTCTTCATTGATCTTCATTGTAGCTGAGTTCATTCTCTCGTAGTTTAGTTTTCCCTTGTGACGAAAGAGTTTCATGATTTCTGACTGAGTTTGATTTGAAAGGGGGTCGAATCTTTTGTGTTGGGCAACATACTCTCAATGAAGAACGTTTCTCTGCAATGGGGGCAAATTTAGGGTGTGTTGGGTGCATATATTCAGTTGGGTGGGCGAGTTTACACTTGAATCTGAGCTCTTCTACTTTATGGGTCGAGTTACTATTTTGAGGGGCTGAAATATCAACTTTGTTGGGTGCTTCCTTCATTCTAAGCGCATTAATTCTCTTCTGGGCGCACTTGTGTAAGTATTAGGGTCTTATTCTTATTGTTGGGGGCTATTATCTCATTGTTGGACGTTTGGTTTTTCTGAGAGACAGTCCACCATTGTTGGGTGTCTTGCTCTTGTTGGGGCGCCACAATAATAATCCCTAATGGATGTTCTTTTATTGTTGGGCGTTATTCCTCCATGTGCGCACCTTTGTTCTTGTTGGGCATTACCTCCAGGCGCTTTCCTCACTTTGTTGGGCGCTTTCCTCCACTATTGGGCGCTACAAACATTGTTAAGGTACATGTATGTTGTTATTTATATCCCTATAAATCTATAGCCATCAACTAGTACCTACTGGCTCATATTTGAAGGCATATATCAACTATATGAATATATATATCTTTCTCAGGAAGCACTATTTTTAGCTTAGAATCATATATTATTCCTAGTTTATTGTGTTTACAGCTACTCTATACTGAATATCATTATCATATTTAATGTTTAATGGGTGGTTGAGTTACTGATAATTTTATGTAGTGCCATTGTTGATGAATATACCAAACAACAAATCCATTATATTTGTTATGTGTCAATCTTTTGACAAATATATTAAGCTAGAGCAGAGAATACTTTTGGGAAAACATTGTCTCTGAATTATCATCAGTTGTTCCACTGTAAGAGATATTAAAATTGCACCTACAATAGTTTGTATGCAAATTGTTTGAATAAATTTCTCAGTGACAAACCCTCCTTTAAATCAGAAAAATAGTCTCAAACTTAAAGGGGTATCAAGTGGGTATCTTGCAGTAGTATCAGAGCATGTTCCTCTGTAGTTGTGGGATTTGAGGGGAACTTATAATCATATTTATGAGACCAAAAGATGAGCACAACATTACCTACATAAGACGTAGGGGAAGAACAACAGATCCCCCCATTGGGGAATAAGAAGAAGTGGTTAGAGAAGAAGAAACATAAGAGGTAGCACAATCTATCTCACTCAAGGGAAAAGGAACTAAGGGGGAAGAAGATGATGCCAGGATCAACAATTTGTTTAATATTTTGAATGATTTGGCCAAGGGTCAAAAGGTCATGATGGACCTGATGAGGCAGCTAGCTAAGAATTCCTTGGAGGGCCCAATGAAGTAGAATCTGAATGGTTATGGGGGCTCAAACAATGGAGAGGGTAGCCATTCATGCACTACCATGAAGAGCCATCCCCACTTGTACACCAAATCCCCAGACCCATTATGCCTCATTTTTTGGGGAATGATGTCACAGGTCCATTGATGCAGGTTGATTAGGATGAGCCCTATATAGCATATTTAGAGGAGTACAGGAGGCTGGGAGATGATTTCCACTCAACCATGTCTTTTGAAGAGTTCTCCAATATGAAGAGAAAAAATCGATCAAGAGGGCCCACGATGGCCATGACACAAAATTTTGAGCAGCAACATACCCTTGGGAAGGTCACCATTCCCAACTTTGATGGGGGCTCTAAATGCTCTATGAGATCTTGGGTGCAAAAACTCAACGCTTATAGCTACACCAGATGAAAGAGACATATGCCATTAAGTTGGCCACCTTTCACCTGGATGGTGAGGCCCGGGAGTGGTGGTACCATGGGTTAGTCACCATGGGACATGTCAGGGTCACTTCCTACCTGGACTTCACACAGAGGCTCATCGAGAGATTTGACAAGAAGGATCTGGAGCTTCACTTCAGAGAGTTGGCTCAGCTCAAGTAGACAAGTAGCCCAGAGGCTTATATATCTAAGTTTCAAATGATTGTTGTGATGGTGAAAGACATTTCAGAGGCTCATTTGGTGATGTTGTTTGTTGAGGGGATATTGGAGCCTCTACAGGGATGGGTTAAGGATTACAACCCTGCCTTTTTACAGGATGCAGTCAACAAATCTCATGACATGCAGGATGAAGTAGCTAAAAGTCAATTTCCGCCCAGACCCATTTTTACCCCAAAGACAAAGGAGACTAGACTGCCTCAGAGAGATTGGGTGGTGTAGACCCCCGACCCTCGAGCAAAGATCCATGCAGGATCGTTCTAAATCTTCCCTTGATTCTGATTGACTCCTTGATTTCCCCACAGGGAATACTTCACACACACAAACATGTGTATTCCACAACTGACCAACAAATATGATCAGGGCTTTTCTTTTCCCTTTGGGATTTCGGATTTCGCGAATCTTGTTGTCGAGCCCCTTGTCTCCTCAACCTCCGAAACCCGAAACATCAATGAGGGTTGACCCCTTCAATGCGTCGAACATACACCTCTTGTTGCCACTTATTTTGTCTTTTCGGAACTTGAGTGATCGACCAACACTCTTTCCTCTTCCCTTACGATTTTTTGGTTTCCGAAATTTCCCCTTTTTGGCGAGATCAAAGGTCTTTTGGGATTTTCCCCGAAGCTTGACCACTCCCTCGACTTCCGTTGCATGTATCCTTCGATTAATTCTTAGGACCCACCTTTCGAATTTTTCCTTTTCGCGATTTCGGGAGTTGTGTGACCATGCAACTCTACCTCTTGACTCCCAAAATCCCGAAACCCGATTGAGCCCCAATGGAAATTGTCCTTCAATATTTCAGGGATTTTTTCCTTTCGTTTTCAATATTTCGCAACTCATGAAAATCCACAGAAGAAAGGTTCCTCACCTCCCGAAACTTCGATCTCCGAATTTCCAAAACCTCGCCTCCAACGTGATCTACGGCTGAGATCCTCCACGATCCGACAACTCTAGATCTTTCAGATTTTCGCGAACCAGAAGTTTGAAACTATCGATTCCAAAGATCATTGCCTCCTCTACTTCCCGACACTTGAAGTGCCGAAATGTCGAAATCCTGAAATTTACCCCAAGGTACGTCGCGTTTCGCGACTTCGGGATTTTCAATGCCAAGTGCCCTGGCTCCTTGTCATCAAGATTCCCGGTATGCCGAACCCTGAAATACCAAAATGGTGAGATTCCACTTCAAAGGGGATCAACAACTGTGAGCCTCCCTTGATCCGACATCTGATGCAATTTCGCGTACTGGGAGTTTGCGATGTAGTGACTCCAAAATCACTTGCCACTCCAAACTCCGAAACCTGAAATAGAAGATTTCGAGTGCAAGATCAATGGCTCCTGACGCTTCTCATCCAATGGTCATTACTCCTCCTAATCTTTTTGAATGCTGAAAGGCACTCAGCCTTAACCTTTTCAGAGATCTCTGGGATACAATGGTCCATGTGATTTCGCGAGTTCTCCTCAAAGAATTCTGACTATCCAATTCACTCCTCAATGACTTCTGCGAGACGAATCGGTGTTCTCCCTCCTGAACTTGTCTTTTATGATATGCTTTTGACTTTCGTCTCCCTTTGAATACTTCAAAGGTACTATTCCTCCTGAGCTTTCACTTGCAAACTTAAGTCTTCAAGAGAGATGAGTCCTCGACTCTATGCACTCTTTGCAATAGTATTCCTTCCACCTTCACCTTAGTTGATAACTTCTAAGGGTTCAACTATCCTGCGCACACCTTGCACGACTCTGTGCTTCACCCACACTTCTGCTGGTATGAGAACAACAATATCTCTCTTGAGCTTTCTGAGATAAAACTCAAACTCTTGTCAACGCACACCTTGCGGACGTTTCACTGCACTCCTTGCAGGAACTCTCAGGATAAGAAACAATTGAAACTTGTTCTTCTCCTCTATTAGACTTCATACACTTAACATGAAATCACACATTTAACCCAACATTGAAACAAAAGCATAAACATAGAAATAAATCAATTGTAAGCATACCATTCAGCAAATGTAAACAACAAGCATCATAACACCATGAAAATCGAGTCAAAGCTTCATATATTAACTCAAGTGCTCATGTACGTGGGTTCTTCTCTACAGCTCTCTACTACAGCTCTCAGCTTATGAAATATCCCTTCTTCTGTTCTAATGATCTAACCTTACAATGATACAAGGGTGAGGGTGTCTATATCCGTTTTTTCCCTCCTATGCTTCTAAAACTGTCTAATCTCTTAATTCAAATCTACCTACTATCATTAAACAAACTTAATGTCTATTACACCCGACAGATGACAGAAAATCCCTCAAGATCTGTTTACAACATGCAAGTATGCTTCCTTTAACTACTACATTAATATCTGCTCATTAATTTTTCAAAAACATTTCAAAATGTGCAAAATGTGTGATGTGCTTTTCCAGTTGTCTTCTGCCTTTATGCTTGCTTGGCTGGCTAGTTACGATGCTCCTCCATCATTGGGTTGAAAATCCCAAACTAGATGAAGAGACCAGGAGAGAATTGAGGAAAAATAAATTATGCTTCAGCTGTATGGAACCATGGGCACTAGGACACAAATGCATTGGGAAGGACAAAATGAGCAAGGCCCATTACATTGATGTATACTCTGACAGTAAAAGTGTTGAGGATGAGGAGGTGGAGTAGGAACAGCACCAGGAACATCCAACATCAGGAGAGGATTCTTCATAGGTTGGGGCTAAGGGCCCAATCATGGCCTCGATGTCAGGATTTCCGAGGTATCATACCTTTAGGGTCATAGGTTTCCTACATGGGCACAAGGTGACAATATTGATTGATGGAGGAGCATTGCATAACTTCATTGAAACTAACATGGTTGAGAGGAGAGGAATTTGACGGGTTCACAGTAATCATACCAAGAGGCCACCTAATGAGTTGCACCAAGTGGATTTCCAAGCTCACAATAACCATGGGAAACTACTTAATGACAGATGATTTCTTTGTGGTGGACATACCAGACACCAATGTAGTGTTGGGAATTCAATGGATTTACTATATTGGGAGATACAGTGCTGATTAGAGGACCATGGAGATGGAGTTCATAGGCCCGGATGGCAAGAAAGTGGTCCTACGAGCCATGCACCACTACCCGTCAAAGATTTTTTCACTGCACAACATGGAGGCAATCATGAGGCATGGTGATATAGAGTGGTCTATAGAGTGTTTTATTTCTAATAGAGAGCCACGAGACTGTCTGCAACAGATTCTAGAGGAATTACATGTATTTCTCTGCAAACATCATAAGGTATTTAGAGACATTCCTCCTGACATTCCACCTAATAGAGGTTTTGAGCATATCATAGAGTTATCAGAGAGGGTCCAAGAAGTTATCACAAATCCCTATTGACAGCCTAAAGTTTACAAGGAAGATATTGAAAAAACCATCAAAGAATTGTTGAAAATGGGCCACATCCACCCTAGTTCTAGCTCGTTTGCCTCTTCCATTGTCTTAGTCAAGAAGAAGGATGGTACTTTGTGGATGTGCATTGAATATAGGGATTTAAACAAGAAAATGATCAAGAATTGGTACCCCATACCCAGGATTAATGAATTAATAGATGAGCTCAGGGGATCTAAATTTTCTCGAAGATTGATCTTCGATCAAGGTACCATTAGATTAAGGTACGAGAGAAAGACATACCTAAGACAAAATTTTGATGCCACTATAGGAATTATTAGTTTATGGTCATGCCATTCAGGCTAACTAATGCCTTTGCCACTTTCCAGTCATGCATGAATCATCTGTTCAATAAGCAGTCGAGGAAGTTCTTATTGGTCTTCTTTGACTACATCCTCATATACAACAAAACATGGGAAGACCATCTATGACATCTTGATGAAGTACTTGGTATTATAGAAAGTCAACAATTGTATGCAAAGGAATCCAAGTATGAGTTTGGTATGACAGAGATGGTATACTTGGGGAATGTGATTGGGGTGAATGGGGTATAGGTGCACTAAGAAAAGATTAGGGTGATCATTGAGTGGCCAACTCCCGAGAATGTGATAGAAGTAAAGAGTTTCCTTGATCTCTGCACTTACTACATGAAATTTGTTAAAGGATTCTCATAGTTGACAGTGTCACTGACCGATCTCACCAAAATGGGGATTTCGTTTAGATAGAGGAGGCTTAGGAGACATTCGAGAAAATGAAGCAGGTGATGAGTTCATGCCTTGTTTTAGCACTCCTTGATTTCACTCAAACCTTTGTATTAGAGTGTGATGATTCAAGAATTGGGATATGAGTTGTATCAATGGAAAGAGGCCACCCAATCATCTTTGAGAGCTGCAAACTGTGAGAGTATGTGAAACATTACTCCATATATGACAAAGATATGTTGGCCATAATGCACGTTTTGACCAAATTCAGATAATACTTGGTGGGAAACAGGTTCAAGGTAAAGACTGATCATAATAGCTTGAATTTACTCATGGAGAAAAAGGAGCTGAGAGAGCGGAAACAAAAATGGATCAGTAAAATCCAAGCCTACGATTTTGAAATTGAGTATGTGAAAGGAAAAAATAATTTGGTTGTTGAAGCCCTATCCAAGATACCCACTCTCTCTCTCATGGATATTTCAATAGAATGGAAGGCACTTCTATTGGTAGAATACTCCAAAAACAAGTTTTCTTGCGAGATACTTGATGGTCAGGTCTTAGATCACAAGTACAGGGTTATTGATGACATCATATATTATAAGGATCAGATCTACTTAGTAATAGAATCTCAGTTGAAATACAAAATTTTACATGTGGCACATAATTCTCCTTTGGCAAGTCATCCAGGATGCATGAAGACTTATAGAAAAATTTGGGAGAGGTTTACTTGGAAGGGTCTCAAGAATGATGTACTAAAGTTTGTACAGGAGTGCCACATCTGTCAGTAGAATAAGGTAGAACACACCCATCCAGGAGGATTGATCCAATCACTTCCCATCCCTGAAAAAAAATGGGAAAGCATCTCAATGGATTTTATTACAGGGTTGCCTCAGGTTCAAGGGAAGGATTGTATCTACATGGTCGTTGACAAGCTTACTAAATTATTCCATTTCTTTTCCATATCTTCAAAATACTATGCAACAAAGGTAGCATAATTATTCTTCAGAGAGGTATTTTAGCTACATGGACTGCCCAAGATAATTGTTAGTGATCAAGGAAAAAGATTCATAGGGGGTTTCTTGCAGAATCTATTCAAAATCGTAGGGACAAAATTAATGCCCAATAGCAGCTATCACCCTTAGACTGATAGGAAAACCAAAATTGTGAACAAATGGTTGGAGGGGTATTTGAGAAATTATGTATCGGGGTAACAAAAGGAATGGATCAAATGGCTGCACTTGGGTGAGCATTGCTATAACACCACCTACCACATATTGATCGGGATGACACCTTTCAAATCTTTGTATGGTTATGATGCCACCACCTTTTTGGATCGAGAATTTGGGGATATTCGAGCACCCAAAGCCAAATATTGGATTCAGGAGAGTGAGGACATCCTACGAACTCTCAAAGATAACCTACAAATGGCACAAAATCAGTAGAAGATGTATGTCGATAAGCATAGAGTGGAGCGCAATTTTGAGGTGGGTGACTTGGTATACCTCCACTTGCAGCCACACACGCAGTCATCCTTGTTAATGAACGGGGAAAAAAAAATGAAGCCACGATTCTATGGTTCCTACATGATTTCGAGGTGAGTCGAGGAGGTATCTTATGAGTTAGATCTTCCAGAGAGGTGTAATATACACAATGCATTTCATGTTTCATGCCTCAAGAAGGAAGTGGTACAACATGTTGTCCCCTCTACAGAGCTACCCTCATTGGATTATGAGGGGAAGTTGATTCTAATTCTATGGGAGGTGTTGGAGACCAGAGAGAGAAAATTAAGGAACATGAGAATCAAAGAATACCTAATCAAATGGAAAAATCTTCATATTGAGGATGCCGCTTAGGAAGGAGAGCAGATACTACAACATCCTGAATTGCATTTGCTTGAGGACAAGTAATCTCAAGTGGGGAGGATTGTAATGTCCTCGTTGTCCGAGGAGTCATAAGGAGTGATTCCACTAGCCTAACTTGGTTCCTGTAGGATAAGTCGGAAAAGTTACCTAGGGAACTCAACTTTTTCCTCGGAAATAACTTTATAAAGTGAAAAGGGGAAAAAGGGGGACATGGATCTTAGGAAAATGAAGTCACTTAAAAATTTTAAAGTGTGCAAGAATAAAGTGACTTTAAAAATAAACTAAAAGTAAAGTGAGTGGGAAATAACTCAATTGAGAAATAAAATAGGGGAAATGAGGAGTGCATTCACTCACCTGGAAATTAGATTTTGAGAGCTCTTGAGGAAAGAGTCTAGGGTTTTTGGAAACCCTTCATTTATCTTTGGTTTTGGTGTTGCAACAATATACCCTAGCTATATTTGGGAAGAGGTTGCTTCATATTTCTTCATTGATCTTCATTGTAGCTGAGTTCATTCTCTCGTAGTTTAGTTTTCTCTTGTGACGAAAGAGTTTCATGATTTCTGACTGAGTTTGACTTGAAAGGGGATCAAATATTTTGTGTTGGGTAACATACTCTCATTGAAGAATGTTTCTCTGTAGTGGGGGAGAATTTAGGGTGCGTTGGGAACATATCTTCAGTTGGGTGGATGGGTTTACACATGAATATGAGCTCTTCAACTCGTTGGGTCGAGTTACTATTTTGAGGGGCTGAAATATCAACTATGTTGGGTGCTTCCTTCATTCTTGGTGCATTACTTCTCTTATGGGCACACTCATTTAAGTATTGGGCTCTTATTCTTATTATTCAGGGATATTGTCCCATTGTTGGGCATATTTCTCTTGTTGGGGCACCATAATAATAATCCCTAAAGGTTGTTCCTTTATTGTTGGGCATTATTCCTCCATGTGGGCACCTTTTTTCTTGATGGGTATTACGTTTTGGTGCTTTCCTCACTTTGTTGGGTGATTTCCTCGATATTGGGCATTACAAACATTATTAAGGTACATGTATGGTATTATTTATATCCCTATAAATCTGTATCTATCAGCTAGTACCTACGGGATCATATTTGAAGGAATATATCAGCTGTATGAATATATATCTTTCTCGGGAAACACTATTTTTAGCCCAGAATCATATATCCGTCCTAGTTTATTATGTTTGTAGCCGCTCTATATTGAATATCATTATCATATTTAATGTTTAATGGGTGGTTGAGTTACTGATAATTTTTTGTAGTGCCATTGTGGATGAATATACCAAACATCAAATTCATTATATTTTTTATGTGTCAACCTTTTGAAAAATATATTAAGCTAGAACATAAAATACTTTTTGGAAAACATTGTCTTTGAATTATCATCAGTTGTTCCATTGCAAGAGATTTTAAAATTGCACCTACAATAGTTTGTATGAAAACTGTTTGAAGAAATATCTCAGTGACAAACCCTCAAACTCAGAAAAAGTGTCTCAAACTTAAAGGGGTATCAAGTGGGTATCTTACAAGTGTTCATATTGTAATTGTTCCACAATAACAAATACTTAATCGAGTGTTAGGCATGGTTTGTGCCACCTGCTTTATTTCTTTGATTGTCTTTCGTTTGTTCCACAATTGTTCTCTTGGTTTTTCATGTTCATGGATGTATGTTTATATATGACTAAGTGTTAAACTATTAACAATTGTCTAAGAATACAAGAGTTGCACTAGATTATGAGTGTGACTCATCGGTAGCCTAGAACAGAGTATGGGTATGTTCTAAGTTAAGAGGCCTAGTCTGGACGAAGTATTCCTGGTCTTCCAAACATCCAAGTAAGAATAGTCGTGGTGTCGCACACCCTCGGGAGGCGAATGATCGCAATATATGAACATGCATCTTGTGGGGTTGTGACAATATGTGACAATAAAATAGTTAGAAAAAAAGTGTATGAATCTATCATAAGGGAAAATAGGTACATAATAGTCTAAAAAATATTGGAACTCTAAGTTATAGTATGCTTATGCCAGTTCATAGCTTCTGTGTATTTACCTGGACCTAACTTGACTTTAATATTAACAAACATACTAGAAATCAACTTAGTTTATATAACCTAAATATATTTGCATAGTGCATCATGGACATGTGCCAAAACAAGTCTAAGAAAATTTGTAAAAGAGGCTACCATTTCTAAATTTCAATTAGATCTTGATCATCCTCATCCAAACTTATGGGATTGGATGGGGTGCCCTCGAGAGTAGTTTCTTGATCAACTACTATGACTGGTATATTATAGTCTGCAATGTGGTCTAGAACAATGATCTCCACATTTAAATTGTTTTGTAAACTGCATCAAACTTTCTGTGAAGCAAGTTTAGTTTTTGAATAATGGCATGTTGTTGTTGTCCCTTGTCTTCATCGACCTAGGAAATAAAGATTTATTAATCCAATATAATTCAATTCTCTTAAACACTTTGGTGTCCCATGATATAGAAAAACTAGTATTAGGTACCCAATCCACGAATTCAACATCCAATTCAGATTTAGAGAGCTCCCAACTTTTCTTACAAATGATTTTCTCCATGGAATTCATCTCCTACTTGACTATCTCTAGAAATCAACAATGGTATTTTCCTGTTTCTTTCATAGCATTTTCCTAGGCTCTAGTAGTTCATTGGGACGTTTTCTTGTAATTTGAGCTCCTATAGGTTGTTTAGGCTTGCTACTTTGGCCTTTCTCACTGAAACCTATTCTATCCTCTTAGCTATTCTTCCTTCATGACCAATTGTTTGTTAAAGGTACAATTGAAATGGGATTGACTGGGCACACCACTGATAGGGTAAACTAGTTGTTCAAAGGAATCAACTTGGGTAGAAGTGGAAGCCTATGGTACATTGTAAACTTCAACCAAGGTATTTCTAACCAAAGATTTCATAACAAATACAGTAACTAATAACCAAATGACCATAGAAAACTTGGAGTCTCCATAAAATAACCTCGATGTGGAAATTGAGGACCCAATAGATAGATCCTTAACCTTGATTGATTTTCTTTCAGAGCATACGATCAACACCAAGACCAAACACCTGACATACCCAAAAAAAAAATCATACAAACAAACTAATCTTGGTGGTGGATTGTAATGGTATGAAACTAGAGCCAATTTCCAGCTAGTATTTAGCTCTAAGTACACATCCTTCACCATCCAACTATAATTCTCCCCTAAATCTAG
>JZKD02S1075662.1:347503-393241 GCA_000966675.3 Picea glauca
TATATATATATATATATATGTATGTATGTATGTATGTATGTATGTATGTATGTATGTATTGAGGCCCAAGAGCCTGTGTGATTTTGAGGCTGGTGATTTGGGACACATATAGACCAATGCGCCTATCCATGTAAAGTGTAACCACACTCAAGTATTAGTAATATTTCATTATTGCACATAGACATAATCAGACGAAAAGAGATGGGGGGTTGACTCCACCGAAAAAGAAAAAAAGGGGGCGAGACTTAAGTCTTAGAGGAATATTTTATAATATTTCTGGAAAAGTGTAAGTTATGGATAATAATTTTATCCTAAGTTCTCAAGGGTAGGGAGTGAGTCACTAAGTGGCTTAAGATGCTTTTGAAGGTGACAAGTGTCGAGTTTAAGGCATGCAATATATATTGCTAGCCTTAGTGCATTCTGAAGGGGGGATGATTGACCTTCTTGTGAGGAGAACGAGGTCAAATTGTATGGAAAATTTGATTATTAACTTATCTACACAGAGAAGCTTGTAATGGATTTTTGTTTTGGATCCAAAGTCTTTCTATTGAAGAGGCGGGTTTTCTAGCCTGTGAGAAATCTCTCCGGGTGAGATAGTTTTTGTTGAAGAGGCGGGTTCTCTAGGTGATATTTTTGCTAAGAATTGTTTCCTAGTGGACTAGGCATTAGTTGCAGGGCTCAGAGACTTTATGTATGACCTGTTACTTGTAACCATGGAAGGGACGTGAGGAAGCCGAAGGACTATTGAGAAGAGAAGGGGAACACTTCCTTTGGTCTGTCAGGTGCATGGGGAATGAGGAATTGTAGGCTAGTTGCAACAACGATCACCTTGGACTAAGAAATTCTGTTGAGAATTAGACCTTAGCATGTCACTAGGAACCCTTTTTCCCTGGTGGAGTTAAGCCCTAGCTCGGGGGTGACCTGTTGTTGAAATATTATAAGCAACAAAGACTACGGCTAGTAGGAATGTCTGAGTTATGTGCACAATTGGTGACTTTCATAAATTATAAGTGTCTTTATGTGCTTGTCTCATTTTCTGTGGGCATATTTATATATTTTTGATATGGTTTAATTCTTGTATGTTGTCGCATATAAGTAGTTGATGTTATTAATGTTGCTTGCACTTGTAAGTATGGTGCTCATAGCCTCTATTTGTAGACGTGCATGAGTATGATGAATGTTGATATTTTTTCTATAAGTTAACCTTATGATTTTTGTATTATTCTTCAAGAATTGAATGGTCGTGCGGATAGAGAATACTCTGTGTGTACCGGAGGATGGATTTCCTTGCACACACTGGGAAACAATATACACACATAATGAGAATAGATTTGGTGTATGATACCAGGATGGTTGTACACATAGTATTGTTGCATGATCACTAGACTAGTGCGTAGTTGTTTGAGTTACTTTCACTACTTAAAGTTATGTTAAAAGGAGGAAGTTAGCATGGAGCGACTCAACTTGAAGTTGAGCGCGTTACTTCAAGTGATACAATAGAGACTAGTGCTTTATCTGTGCAGTGGATTTTCAGAGTAGCTTTGTTAAGAAATATGATGGGTGATGTTATAGTATGTTTGTTCAGAGCTACAATAGTTGAGATTGGTGACATAGCCCAACTTGGAAGACTAGGGACATTATAGTTTGGCATCAGAGAAATGTTAGAGAGTTTTGGAGTAGCATGGACCAACCTGGGTGGCTAGGGATGTCACATTTTGTATCAGAGAATTTTGGAAGAAGTGTGTGGCATAGCCCAGCCTGGAAGGTTGGGGATGTTACAACTCCTTCATTGGCTAGTCTATCGACTATCCCATTAAATTTGTGATGAATATGTGAAGGAATAACAAAGGGGATGATTCTAGATTGTGATGTCATGTGATCTAGTCCTATTGAGAGTCTCTAGTGAGTAAACATTTGGTTGGGCTTGGGTCCAAGAATAATTTTAGTGAGGGCTCAGATCATGAGCAAGGAATCCCCTTCTATAATAATGTTGGTAAATACCATGTGGATTTCCAACTAAATTCTATTTACCAAAGCCAAGAACTTTGCACCATTGTTTGTACTGTGTCCCAAATAACTAGAGTATATATTGGTGATATTAACCTATACATCTCTTAGTGCATTGCAAGTACTTGAGGGGCCATAATTACATATTTTGAAGCTCCATCAAAGTTGATCTTAATAAAGAGAGATGGATGAGGTGTCAATAAGTATTGATACTGGACATGTTTTTGATTATGGGATTTGGGTTAGATAGAAGGTTTTTCCCCACTTCCCTTGCCTCAAAGATATGTCTTTCATTTATTTTTTGTTGTTTAACTTCATTGGGCCATTGAATGATTCTGATGGTCTCCAAGATATTGGATTTTTTTATTCCCCACAATGCCTCTATGTCCCTTTCGAGGTCTTTGAAGATTACTTTATTTTATTCCTTCAAACCATCTAGATAGCAAACCCTGGGAACAATATCCATACCTTGTTGAGAATGGGATTTTCAAAGGTCACTATCCTCTAATTTTCCAGGGTGATTATGACTTTTTCCCTCTATCTATTGGACTATGTGAACATAAATGCTCCCCTATCCTAAAGAAATCTGGCTTATGGGCAATTATTTAAAATTTTCCCTACATTTTATCCTTCTTCAACATGAAATAGATGGATGGAAATTCAGATCTCTTATTGAGAAGTTTGTCCCAGGTAAGGGTTTTTCTGAAATATAAGAGCCATAGGAAAGTTTACACCTTTGGCCATTCCTCCAAATTCCATACTTTTTGCCATATTTTTATTGTTTTCAAGTTATTACGATTTTCTTCCAATGCATATGATTCATTCGTACTATAGTTGCATGTCCCTTGAATTTTCCATCTTAAAATGTCCAATCCCTAATATTTGTTTATTCTTCTCGACCATAGTATATTTTAAAGGAGAATGAGGGAGTTCATGATCACTTCATCAGTCCTTGATGCTCCTATGATCCATGAGACGCAATTATGTTTAGGATGATTGTCAAGTGATTTCTAGTAGCAATTATTTATGGTCGATCTCATGTCTAAGATCTTATTTTTTTATTCAATAAGAGATGCAATGATAGAGAAAATGTTTTCCTATTGCCACGAGTCCTCCCAAAGTAATGTTGGTGATCCATTTTTTACCAACAAGAAGCAATGCTTCTAAATGAAACATTTGTGTAGCTAGGCATTGTTTCATATTAAGGATGTTTGACGGTGACACTCCATTCTCACCAAATTTTTCTGAGCAATATAATTAGCATATTTCGATCTCCATATATTTCTCCACAATTGTTTCTTTCATTTAAGGCGATGCCACTATGTTTTGTCTACTAACACCTTGCCTATAGTTTGGGTATCTTTTAAACCTAACCCTCCATACCATTTGGGGAGAAACACTTTTTCCCATGCCATGAGGGACCATATCGTTTCTCTACTCCGCCCTCCCCCTCCACCCCCCCAATAAGAAGGTGCACTATTTTATTTTTATTTTTGTAAGGATTTTAGAAAGAGAAACGAGAACCAAGAATAGGGAAATGGGAATGGAGTGCAATATAGACTTGATGAGGTAGATTCTCCTAGGTAGGGTTAAGAATATAAAATCCCAGTTTGTAATTTGTTTTCAATCTTGGAAAAAAACTCTTCCTAAGAGGAATTTTAGAGTGCATTGGCCAATATAGGAATCCAGATCTCCAAGGTACTTTCAAGTAATGGAAAATTTCTGAAATCCTAGAGTTCTAGCAACGTTACATTGGACATTTAGAGAAGTGTTAAAGAAATAGATGAAGGATTTTCCTTGATTTACCTTAGCACTAAATGATAGGAAAAAAGTTTCTAGGAAAAATTTAAATGAATTGTCTTCTAGAAAGGTTGGAGCTCCCATTAATAGGTTGTTATCTACAAATTGAAGGTGAGATAAAGGATATATGATCTGGTAGAGATTCAGTCCCTTAATTTTTCCAGATGCCAAGGCTCATTTGAGACTCTGACCAAGAGCCTCTGCCATGACGATATAAAGAAAATGAGAGAGAGGATCTCATTGTATTATACCCATGGATCGGTTGAAAGTGGTTGAAGGAGAGCCATTGAAAAGAATAGAAAATAAATCAAATGAGATCAGGTTAGTGATCCATGTTATCCATTCCGAGCTTAAACCAAATGCTAAGAGCATTTATTCCAGGAAATCCCAACTCAAATGGTGATAGGATTTGGACATGTCCAATTTAATTAGAATTCTAGGGAATTTGTTGGTTTTGAGAGAGAAGATGGCCACATGCATTGGGATGATTCCATTGAGAATTTGTCTACCTTCCATATACCCCCCTACTCTTGTGAAGTAACCCTGCACCTAATCAATTTTATCCAATTAGCTTTGAGCTTGGAAATAATATTATATATGACATTACATAATGATATGGTTCTAAACTCGTCTACTATATTATCTTTCAAATCCTTAGGTATGAGTGTGAAGAAAGTAGAATACAAAAAAAAATTGGTCAGAACTTTTAGTTGGTGAAAAACATGAATTTGTCTTATCGAATGGAGACTATTTTTTTTCTTGTAACTATGTTTCAATCCCCATATAAACAAGTGTTGCATGGCAACATAGTCCCTTCCAGGTTGGAATGGAAATAAATGCGGTCGAGTACAGACACATGGGTAGCAAGTTGAAGTACATGTGGTATCCATGCAAAATTTAGTATTCCCGAATTAGTTTTATATAAAATTTATAAAAATTTATTAATGTCTGTACACCAACAAAGGTTCCTAGTATCTAAGTTTGATAGTACATGAAAGATTTAAAAGGTTCATGGACAAAAAAAAATTAGTGTACAATAATAATAAGGTTCTTAGTAATAACATTTGTTACATCAACATTTAAAAGGTTCCTGGACACAAAAAATTTAGCATACAATAGAATAGTAATAATGTCTGTTACATAGGTTCGTGGTCAAAAACACAAAAAATATAGCATTCCCGAATTGTTTTTTTTTAAAACAAGGGCTGTTGGACACAAAACAAATTTGAATTTATCAAAGTATAGGTTCCTGGACACCAAAAACATAGCATACAATAAAATAGTAACAACGTCGTGCAACAAAGACATTCCCAAATTAGTTTTCTTAGAAAGTAATAACATCTATTACATCAAAAAAGGTTCCTAGACAAAAACAAATTAGCATACAATAGGACACAAAAAATCTAGCATTCCCGAATTAGTTTTCTTTGAAACAAACAACAAAGGTTCATGGACACCAAAAATTTAGCATACAATAGAATAGTAACAACGTCGTGCAACAAAGGAATTCCCGAATTAATTTTCTTAGAAAGTAATAACATCTGTTACATCAACAAAGGCTCCTGGACAAACAAAAATTAGCATACAATAGGACAAAAAATTTAGCATTCCCGAATTAGTTTTCTTTGAAACAAACAACAAAGGTTCCTGGACACTGAAAATTTAGCATACAATAAAGGCATTCCCGAATCAGTTTTCTTTGAAATTTATCAAAAATTAATAATGTCTGTTACATATTTATGGAAATTACATCAACATTTAAAAGGTTCCTGGACATAAAACATTTAACATACAATAGAATAATAATAACGTCTGTTACATAGGTCCGTGGACAAAAACAGAAAAAATGTAGCATTCTTGAATTAGTTTTTTTTAAAACAAGGGCTTTTGAACACAAAAAAAATTGAAATTTATCAAATTATAGGTTCCTAGACACCAAAAAAGGCATTCCCGAATTAGTTTTCTTTGAAAGTAGTAACATATGTTACATCAACAAAGGTTCCTTGACACCTTTGTTGAAACAAACAAGAAAGGTTCCTCGACACCCAAAATTTAGCATACAATAAAGGCATTCCCAAATCAATTTTCTTTGGAATTTATCAAAAAATAATAATGTTTGTTACATATTTCTGTAAAGTTAAATGTGTTTGTCATATAGACTGGGATTGGGGTTCCCACGGACCATAAAAATAAATAATTACAAGAATTAGGAATGTCGAAAGAAGAAGTGTGCAACAGTAGAGAGGAAGACCTGAAAATAAGAAATTGAAAGTTATGAATGTTTGGTTACAGTTTTCTATTTAAAGATGTAATAACTGGATTGATAAAGAAAACAAGATGACATTATAGACTTAAATTGGATTGATAAAGAAAACAAGATGACAATATAGACTTGCTATGAAGCTGATGCATTTTTGTTGTTGTTGTTGATGGTTAGTGGAATCATGTCGATCGGTTGTTGCCCTTCCTAGATGAGGTTGTTCATTCTCTGTTGGAACCATTCTTCAATGTAGTTTCTCATGGGGGCCATGTTGATTTCATTCCAGATTTCTATGTCGTAAAGGTCGTTTTCTAATTTCCTTAGATCCATTGAAATACTATGCAGACTCTATTGAATTTATTCATTGTGTGTCGAATATTCCAGTGCTCAGCGCTCGAGCTCATCGATGTTCAACTATGCCGTAAAAAGTTTTGAAAGACAAGCCCTTTAAAATATCAATTTGTTCATGGAAGGCTTCTTTGGCCATTAACAAGGATTTGAGAATTAATTTTGGGTCTTGAACCTCATTGGTACTTTCGGCTAAGTCTATTTGAATTAGGCTTGTGAATAATTTTTCTTTTTCTGATATGGCTTGTTTACATGATTCGACAATGAGCTCCAGGTTCTTAACTTTCTTTTACCAATATACTTTTACTTTTTTGGTCTGTTTTGGGGAGGGGAGTTTCTCTTCTCTTCTTTTCAGTTCCAAGGTGTTGACGGCATGGTTGACAAAAGGGGTCAGCACCTATTCACAAAAACGTTGATCATTTTTTAAATTCACCTCCAAATGTTCGAGCAAATCATTTGCCTTCTTTCGGAAGGAAACTAAATTTTGTGATGTTTTCCAGGCTTCAGTAACTAGCTGCATTCTTTTCTTGATGTTATTCTCTGCAAGGGCTCTAGAGAATGCAAGGAGGGTAGAGGATACTTTCATCTTGGCTGCAGTGGTAGAAGGCATGTTTTTTGCTAAAGGAATGACAAATTTTGGGGTTGCAATGAACGCCTCCTCATATTCATTGAGGCGGTCTTTTAGCTTGGCATTTTCCGCTTCAATTCCTCCAATGGAATCATCAAGAGCACCATCGATTACATGGTGAAATAGGGAGATTCCACATTTTCCTAAAATTAATCTTTGTGCGATATTTGTCTTTCCTATTTGTTACATCTCTCTTTTCAATGACCATATTTTTAGATCGGCTATAAAAAAAACACGCTGTGGAAGATTCATCTTCGTCAAAAATTTCGATCTTAGCTATTTCCACTGTGGATGACCTAATTTTGTGCATGTGCTTAGTTTCAATTTCAAGTTGCACCTGCTCACTTTCAATTTTGGGTTCATCCGCTTGCCTTGCATTATTTTTTTTCTTCTTTTTCGTGGAATTTTGTGAGAACTATGAATTTTTATGTGAGGAGGGTTCTTACAGTTGGAATTTTTATGGGGGAACCGAGGGTGGAGTCCGAGTAGGTATGGAAAAAAAACAAGCACAGCCGCCCCTTCATTCCACATGGATGGTGTCGTACTCTTTGTGCTATCTCTTTTGCTGGGACCCTTCTTTTCCACCACGCTGCCCTCAATAATGYTGTTGCCTGGACTGGGCTAGCAGCAACCGCTTTCTTTCTCGGCCATTCTCTCCATAACAGACAGAGAATACCGTAACCTAATATGGGTGCCCGCCCACATACAAATGGATTTCGCCATAAATGATTGTATATAAATCTCGCGGGCGGCGGGAGGAGTAGTACCGAATGCTTCCAGATCGTAACAAATATCAGAATGTAATGCGATTGGAGTAGTACAGAAAGTCTATCTGCAGTACAGTACAGGGAGAGATCCTGACTGGAAAGTGTATTAATAACGCAATGCATTAGTAATAATTTGGTTTTATATTTATTTAAATAGATGGCGTATGTCAACGATCACCTTCGTACGGTTGAACAGTCAAAAGCGAAGGTTATCCGTTATACGTCATGTAGAGTTTTGACTCTGTATAAGGCTTTTTGAGTTTGGGTTGTCAGGAGCTATGGAATTTACACCTAAGTTCACATTAAATTATATATCCTTTTTAATGGCTTTATTAACAATTTAAAATATATTATATTTTTTGTTTGAAAACGAAAGAAGCACATGGGTAATGATTATATCTCTTTTTTTTTAAGAGTTATTATTATTATTATAATCTCTTCCTTATATTATTATAGTTCTTTTAGGTTAATAATTTAAAATATAATATATTTTTTATTTGAAAAAAAAAATTAATAATAATGAGTAATTAAGAATAATATTATACTATGTTATTTTAAAAAATGATTATTTATTATGAAATTTAATTAATTATTTATTAAAAAAGATTATCTAGCTATATTTATATCGATGTGTAAGGTTTTCCATGACACACACTAAGCACACACGCTTTTTGGGCAGATTTGGAGACGAAACATACAAAGAGCACAAGTAGGAAGTGATCACTTGGGTGAATAATGACCTTTGGGTGTGAGCATGAGCACCTTGGGTGCACGATGGTGACGTGTGGCACCAAGGGTGCACACATCTTACTTTCTTTAGAACAATTCACAAAGACTTGGATTGTGTTTAGGCAAGGGCGGGGCAACTTGGGAGCATGCCCAAGGAGCGGACCCGTCTACCCTCAGCAACATGGGTGCACCAAAGAGGTTGGACAATCCAATCGACACACCCACGAGGAGTCAGAACGATCGACACGAGAGAACACACAAGGCAAGGGGCATGTGCCCAAGGATGGGGCATGTCGCTCCAACTGACATGACAATTGATGGCCATGCAGGCTTGGATGGGCACACCGAGTCCATGGAAGGGCACGACGAGTCGTTTGAGTATAATGATTTGCAAAGGGTCACGACACACCCTAGAGACATGGTGTTTCACACAAGTGACCTTTGGAGTTCCTATAAGAGAAAGAGAACACAACCAAAGGAAGGCATAGAAGATTGGCAAGAGATTTGGAGAACAAGTCCGAGGTGAGTCTGAGGCAACGAACTAAGGCATAGTTTCCAAGATGGAAGACAAGTATCCAAGAGTGGGATGCTCTAGAGGATTTTGGGGAAGTTTGGAGGTGCAAGTATGTTGGAGGCATGTGTGAGGCCAAATCAAAATTTGTGTTAGCTTGGTGAAAGTCTATAGAAATGAAGGGACAACAACTCTGCAGTTTTGGGAACGTATGAGGTGCACCACAAGAGGTTGTGAAGACAATTGCAATAGAAAGTATTGGTGTGAAAAATGTGTGTGTGAGTGCCTTGGTGAGGTGAGGCGAGTTGCGTGACTCAACCAAAGTTGTAAACCGAGTCAGTAGTGTTGTAATGTTCTCGTTGGCCTAGGAGTCATAAGGAGTGGTTTCACTAGACTAACTTGGTTCTCGTAGGCTAAGTCCGAAAAATTACCTGGGAAACTCAACTTTTGCCTAGGAAATAACTTTATAAAGTGAAAAAGGGAAAAAGGGGGACATGGGTGTTAAGCAAATGAAGTCACCTAAAAATTATAAAGTGTACAAGCATAAAGTGACTTTAGAAATAAAATGAAAGTAAAGTGAGTGGGAAATAACTCAATTCAGAAATAAAAGAGGGGAAATGAGGAGGTGCCCCTCATTTTTGCTTTCACTCACATGGAAATTAGATTTGGAGAGCTCTTGAGGAAAGAGTCTAAAGGTTTTGGAAACCTTTCATTTATCTTTGGTTTCGGTGTTACAACGATACACCCTAGCTAGATTTGGGAAGAGATCGCTTCAGATTTCTTCATTGATCTTCATTGTAGCTGAGTTCATTCTCTCGTAGTTTAGTTTTCCCTTGTGACAGAAGAGTTTCATGATTTCCGACTGAGTTTGATTTGAAAGGGAGTCGAATCTTTTATGTTGGGCAACATACTTTCAATGAAGAACGTTTATCTGCAATGGTGGTGAATTTAGGGTGTGTTGGGTGCATATATTCAGTTGGGTGGTCGAGTTTACACTTGAATTTGAGCTCTTCTACTCTGTGGGTCGAGTTACAGTTTTGAGGGGTTGAAATATCAACTATGTTGGGCGCTTCCTTCATTCTAAGAGCATTACTTCTCTTATGGGCACACTTGTGTAAGTATTAGGGTCTTATTCTTATTGTTGGGGGCTATTATCTCATTGATGGGCGTTTGGTTTATTCTGAGAGACAATCCACCATTGTTGGGTGTCTTTCTCTTGTTGGGGCGCCACAATAATAATCCCTAAAGGATGTTCTTTTATTGTTGGGCATTATTCCTCCATGTGCGCACCTTTGTTCTTGTTCGACATTACCTCTATGCGCTTTCCTCACTTTGTTGGGCGCTTTCCTCTACTATTGGGTGCTACAAACATTGTTAAGGTACATGTATGTTGTTATTTATATCCCTATAAATCTGTAGCCATCAACTAGTACCTACAGGTTCATATTTGAAGGCATATATCAACTATATGAATATATATCTTTCTCAGGCAGCACTATTTTTAGCTCAGAATCATATATCAGTCCTAGTTTATTGTGTTTGCAACTACTCTATACTAAATATCATTATCATATTTAATGTTTAATGGGTGGTTGAGTTACTGATAATTTTATGTAGTGTCATTGTTGAGGAATATACCAAACAACAAATCCATTATATTTGTTATGTGTCAATCTTTTGACAAATATATTAAGTTAGAGCAAAGAATACTTTTGGGAAAACATTGTTTCTGAATTATCATTAGTTGTTCCATTGTAAGAGATATTAAAATTGCACCTACAACAGTTTGTATGCAAACTATTTGAATAAATTTCTCAGTGACAAACCCTCCTTCAAATCAAAAAAATTGTCTCAAACTTAAAGGGGTATCAAGTGGGTATCTTGCAGTAGTATCAGAGCATGTTCCTCTGTAGCTGTGGGATTTGAGGGGAACTTATAATCATATTTATGATACTAAAAGATGAGCATAACATTACCTACATAAGACGTAGGGGAAGAACACCAGATCCCCCCGTTGGGGAATAAGAAGAAGTGGTTAGAGAAGAAGAAACAGGAGAGGTAGCACCGTCTGTCTCACTTAAGTCAAAGGAATTAAGGGGGAAGAAGATGATTCCAAGATCAACAATTTGTTTAATATTTTGAATGATTTGGCCAAGGGTCAAAAGGTCATGATGGAACTTATGAGGCAGCTAGCTAAGAATACCTTGGAGGGCCCAACGAAGCAGAATCAGAATGGTTATGGGGGCTCAAACAATGGAGAGGGTAGCCATTCATGCACTACCATGAAGAGTCGTCCCCACTTGTACACCAAATCCCCCAGACCCACTATGCCTCAATTTTGGGGGAATGATGTCGCAGGTCCATTGATGTAGGTTGATCATGGTGAGCCCTATAGAGCATATTTAGAGGAGTACAGGAGGCTGGGAGATGATTTCCACTCAGCCATGTCTTTTTAAGAGTTATGCAATATGAAGAGAAGAAACCGATCGAGAGGGCCCACGATGGCCATGACACAAAATTTTGAGCTGCAATGTACCCTTGGGAAGGTCACCATTCCCAACTTTGATGGGGGCTCTAAATGCTCCATGAGATCTTGGGTGCAAAAGCTCAACGCTTACTTATAGCTACACCAGATGAAAGAGTGGCAACAGACTCTCAATGAAGAACGTTTCTCTGCAATGGGGGCAAATTTAGGGTGTATTGGGTGCATATATTCAGTTGGGTGGCCGAATTTACACTTGAATCTGAGCTCTTCTACTCTGTGGGTCGAGTTACTATTTTAAGGGGCTGAAATATCAACTTTGTTGGGCGCTTCCTTCATTCTAAGTGCATTACTTCTCTTATGGGCGCACTTGTGTAAGTATTAGGGCCTTATTCTTATTGTTGGGGGCTATTATCTCATTGTTGGACGTTTGGTTTATTCCAAGAGGAAGTCCACCATTGTTGGGTGTCTTGCTCTTGTTGGGGCGCCACAATAATAATCCCTAAAGGATGTTCTTTTATTGTTGGGCGTTATTCCTCCATGTGCGCACCTTTATTCTTGTTGGGCATTACCTCTAGGTGATTTCCTCACTTTGTTGGGCACTTTCCTCTACTATTGGGCGCTACAAACATTGTTAAGGTACATGTATGTTGTTATTTATATCCCTATAAATTTGTAGCCATCAACTAGTACCTACGGGATCATATTTGAAGGCATATATCAATTGTATGAATATATATCTTTCTCAGGCAACACTATTTTTAGCCCAAAATCATATATCAGTTCTAGTTTATTGTGCTTGCAGTTTCTCTGTACTGAATATCATTATCATATTTAATGTTTAATGGGTGGTTGAGTTACTGATAATTTTATGTAGTGCCATTGTTGATGAATATACCAAACAACAAATCCATTATATTTGTTATGTGTCAATCTTTTAACAAATATATTAAGCTAGAGCAGATGATACTTTTAGGAAAACATTTTCTCTGAATTATCATCAGTTGTTCCATTGTAAGAGATATTAAAATCGCACCTACAACAATTTGTATGCAAACTGCTTGAATAAATTTCTCAGTTACAAACCCTCCTTCAAATCAGAAAAAATTGTCTCAAACTTAAAGGGGTATCAAGTGGGTATCTTGCAGTAGTATCAGAGCATTTTCCTCTGTAGTTGTGGGATTTGACAGGAACTTATAATCATATTTATGAGACCAGAAGATGAGCATAACATTACCTACATAAGACATGGGGGAAAACACCATATCCCCCCATTGGGGAATAAGAAGAAGTGGTTCGAGAAGTAGAAACAGGAGAGGTAACACCATTTATCTCACTTAAGGGAAAAGGAACTAAGGGGGAAGAAGATAATTCCACGATCAACAATTTGTTTAATATTTTGAATGACTTGGCCAAGGATCAAAAGGTCATGATGGAACTTATGAGGCAGCTAGCTAAGAATTCCTTGGAGGGCCCAACGAAGCATAATCAGAATGGTTATGGGGGCTCAAACAATGAAGAGGGTAGCCATTCATGCACTACCATGAAGAGCCATCCCCACTTGTACACCAAATCCCTCGGACCCACTATGCCTCAATTTTGGGGGAATGATGTCGCAGGTCCATTGATGCAGGTTGATCACGATGAGCCCTATAGAGAATATTTAGAGGAATACAGGAGGCTGGGAGATGATTTCCACTTAGCCATGTCTTTTGAAGAGTTTTGCAATATGAAGAGAAGAAACCAATCGAGAGTGCCCACGATGGCCATGAAACAAAATTTTGAGCTACAACGCACCCTTGGGAAGGTCACCATTCCCAAATTTGATGGGGGCTCTAAATGCTCCGTGATATCTTGGGTGTAGAAGCTCAATGCTTACTTATAGATGCACCAGATGAAAGAGACATATGCCATTAATTTGGCCACCTTTCACCTGGATGGTGAGGCTCATGAGTGGTGGTACCATGGGTTAGTCACCATGGGACATGTCGGGGTCACTTCCTACCTGGACTTAACAGAGAGGCTCATCGAGAGATTTGACAGGAAGAATTTGGAGCTTCACTTCAGAGAGTTGGCTTAGCTCAAGTAGACAAGTAGCCCAGAGGCTTATATATCTGAGTTTCAAAGGGTTGTTGTGATGGTGAAAGACATTTTAGAGTCATGTTTGGTGATGTTGTTTGTTGAAGGGATATCGGAGCCTCTACGAGGATGGGTTAAGGATTACAAGCCTGCCTCTTTACAAGATGCAGTCAACAGAGATCATGACATGCAGGATGAAGAAGCTAAAAATCGGTTTCTGCCCAAACCAATTTTTACCCCAAAGACAAAGGAGACTAGACCACCTCAGAGAAATTGGGTTGAAAATCCCAAACTAGATGAAGAGACCAGGAGAGAATTGAGGAAAAAGAAATTATGTTTCAACTGTATGGAACCATGGGCACTGGGACACAAATGCATTGGGAAGGACAAAATGAGCAAGGCCCATTACATTGAGGTATACTCTGATAGTGAAAGTGTTGAGGATGAGGAGGTGGATCAGGAACAGGACCAAGAACATCCAACATCAGGAGAGGATTCTTCACAGGCTGGGGCTAAGGGCCCAGTCATGGCCTCGATGTCAGGATTTTTGAGGTATCATACCTTTAGGGTCAGAGGTGTCCTACAGGGGAACAAGGTTGCAATATTGATTGATGGAGGAGCATTGCATAACTTCATTGACACTAACATGGTTGAGAGGAGAGAAATTCGATGGGTTCATAGTATTCATACCAAGAGGCCATCCAATGAGTTGCACCAAGTTAATTTCCAAGCTCACAATAACCATGGGAAACTACTCAATGACAGATGATTTCTTCATGGTGGACATACCAAACACCAATGTAGTGTTTGGAATTCAATGGATTTACTATATTGGGAGATACAATACTGATTAGAGGACCATGGAGATGGAGTTCACAGGCCTGGATGGCAAGAAAGTGGTCCTACGAGCCATTCACCACTACCCATCGAAGATTTTGTCTTTGCACAACATGGAGGTAGTCATGAGGCATGATGATATAGAGTGGGGTGTAGAGTGTTTTATTTCTGACAAAGAGCCACGAGACTATCTACAACAGCTTCTAAAGGACTTACATCTATTACTCTACAAACATCATAAGGTATTTAGAGACATTCCTCCTGACATTCCACCTAATAGAGTTTTTGAGCATATCATAGAGTTATAAGAGGGGGTACAAGAAGTTATCACAAATCCCTATTGACAACCTAAAGTTTACAAAGAATATATTGAAAAAAAACATCAAAGAATTGTTGAAAATGGGCCACATCTGCCCTAGTTCCAACTTGTTTGCCTCTTCAATTGTCTTAGTCAAGAAGAAGGACGGTACTCTGTAGATGTGTATTGACTATAGGGATTTAAACAAGAAAATGATCAACAATTGGTGCCCCATACCCAGGATTAATGAATTAATAGATGAGCTCAGGGGAGCTAAATTTTCTTGAAGATTGATCTTCGATCAAGGTACCATCAGATTAAGGTATGAGAGAAAGACATACCTAAGACAACATTTCGATGCCACTATGGGAATTATGAATTTATGGTCATGCCATTTGGGCTAACTAATCCCTTTGCCACTTTCCAGTCATGCATGAATCATCTTTTCAATAAGCAGCTGAGGAAGTTCTTATTGGTCTTCTTTGACGACATCCTCATATACAACAAAACATGGGAACACCATCTATGACATCTTGATGAAGTACTTGGTATTATAGAAAGTCCACAGTTCTATGAAAAGGAATCCAAACTTATGATTTTGGTATGACAAAGATGGTATACTTGGGGAATGTGATTGGGGCAAATGGGGTACAGGTGCACCAAGAAAAGATTAGGGTGATGATTGAGTGGCCAACTCCCGAGAATGTGACAGAACTAAAGAGTTTCCTTGATCTCAGCACTTACTACATGAAATTTTTTAAAGGATTCTCATACTTGACAGTGCCACTGACTGATCTCACCAAAATGGGGCTTTCATTTGGATAGAGGAGGCTTAGGAGAAATTCAAGAAAATGAAGCAGGTGATGAGTTCATGCCTTGTTTTAGCTCTCCTCGATTTAACTCAACCCTTTGTATTGGAGTGTGATGATTCAAGAATTGGGATATGAGATGTATTGATGGAAAGCGACCACCCAATCATGTTTGAGAGCCCCAAAATGTGAGAGTATGAGAAACATTACTCCATATATGAAAAAGATATGTTGGCCATAATGCATGTTTTGACAAAATTCAGATCATACTTAGTGGGAAACAGGTTCAAGGTAAAGACTGATCATAATAGCTTGAATTTACTCATGGAGAAAAAGGAGTTGAGAGAGCGGCAACAAAAATGGATCAGTAAAATCCAAGCCTACGATTTTGAAATTGAGTATGTGAAAGGAAAAAATAATTTGGTTGTTGAAGCCCTATCCAAGATACCTTCTCTCTCTCTCATGGATATTTCAACAGAATTGAAGGCACTTCTATTGGTAGAATACTCCCAAAACAAGTTTGCTTGTGAGATAATTGATGGCCAGGTCTCAGATCATAGGTACAGAGTTATTGACGACATCATATATTATAAGGACCAGATCTACTTAGTAATAGAATCTCAGTTGAAATACAAAATTCTACATGCTGCACATAGTTCTCCTTTGGCAAGTCATCCAGGATACATGAATACTTATAGACAAATTTGGGAGAGGTTCTCTTGGAAGTGTATCGAGAATGATGTACTAAAGTTTGTACGGGAGTGCCACATCTGTCAGTAGAATAAGGTAGAACACACCCATCCAGTAGGATTGATCCAATTGCTTCCCATCCCTGAACAAAAATGGGAAAGCATTTCGATGGACTTTATTACAAGGTTGCCTCAAGTTCAAGGGAAGGATTGTATCTACATGGTGGTTGGCAGGCTTACTAAATTAGCCCATTTATTTTCCATATCTTCAAAATACTATGCAACAAAGGTAGCATAATTATTCTTCAAAGAGGTATTTTAGCGACATGGACTGCCCAAGGCAATTGTCAGTGATTGAGGCAACAGATTCATAGGGGGTTTCTTGCAGGATCTATTCAAAATTGTAGGGGAAAAATTAACGCCTAGTAGAAACTATCACCCTCAGACTGATAGGAAAACCGAAATTGTGAACAAATGGTTGGAGGGGTATTTGAGAAATTATGTATCGGGGTAACAAAAGGAATGGATCAAATGGTTTCACTTGGGTGAGAATTGCTGTAACACCACCTATCACATATTGATCGGGATGACACCTTTCAAATATTTGTATGGTTATGATGCCACCACCTTTGTGGACCAAGAATTTGGGGATATTCAGGCACCCAAAGCCAAAATTGTATTCATGAGAGTGAGGACATCCTACGAACTCTCAAAGATAACCTACAAATGGCACATAATCAATAGAAGATGTATGTTGATAAGCATAGAGTGGAGCACAATTTTGAGGTGGGAGACTTGGTATAGCTCCACTTGCAACCACACAAGCAATCATCCTTGGAAATGAACGGGGAAAAAAAATTGAAGCCACGATTCTATGGTTCCTACATGATTTCGAGGCAAGTTGAGGAGGTATCTTATGAGTTAGATCTTCTAGAGTGGTGTAAGATACACAATGCATTTCATGTTTAATGCCTAAAGAAGGAAGTGGTACAACATGTTGTCACCTCTACAGAGCTACCCTCATTGGATTATGAGGGGAAGTTGATTCTAATTCAGGAGGAGGTGTTGGAGACCAGAGAGAGAAAATTAAGGAACATGAGAATCAAAGAATACCTAATCAAATGGAAAAATCTTCCTATTGAGGATTCCACTTGGGAAGGAGAGTAGATACTGCAACATCCTAGATTGCATTTTCTTGAGGACAAGCAATCTCAGGCAGGGAGGATTGTAACATCCTTGTTGGCCTAGGAGTCATGAGTGATTCCACTAGCCTAACTTGGTTCCCGTAGGCTAATTCAGAAAAGTTACCTAGGGAACTCAATTTTTTCCTAGGAAATAACTTTATAAAGTGAAAAAGGGAAAAAGGGGGACATGGGTCTTAGGAAAATGAAGTCACTTAAAAATTTTAAAGTGTGCAAGAATAAAGTGACTTTAAAAATAAACTAAAAGTAAAGTGAGTGGGAAATAACTCAATTGAGAAATAAAATAGGGGAAATGAGGAATGCATTCACTCACTTGGAAATTAGATTTTGAGAGCTCTTGAGGAAAGAGTCTAGGGTTTTTGGAAACCCTTCATTTATCTTTGGTTTCGGTATTGCAACGATATACCCTAGCTATATTTGGGAAGAGGTCGCTTCATATTTCTTCATTGATATTCATTGTAGTTGAGTTCATTCTCTCGTAGTTTAGTTTTCCCTTGTGAAAAAAGAGTTTCATGATTTCTGACTGAGTTTGACTTGAAAGGCGGTCAAATCTTTTGTGTTGGGAAACATACTCTCATTGAATAACGTTTCTCTGTATTGGGGGAGGATTTAAGGTGCGTTGGGCACATATCTTCAGTTGGGTGGATGGGTTTACACTTGAATCTGAGCTCTTCAACTCTGTGGGTCAAGTTATTGTTTTGAGGGGCTGAAATATCAACTACATTGGGCACTTCCTTCATTCTTGGTGCATTACTTCTCTTCTGGGCAGACTAGTTTAAGTATTGGGCTCTTATTCTTAATTTTGGGGGATATTGCCCCACTGTTGGACATCTTTCTCTTGTTGGGGCACCATAATAATAATCCCTGAAGGTTGTTCCTTTATTGTTGGGCATTATTCCTCTGTGTGGGCACCTTTTTTCTTGATGGGTATTACCTTTTGGCAATTTCCTCACTTTGTTGGGTGATTTCCTCTACTATTGGGCACTACAAACATTGGTAAGGTACATGTATGGTGTTATTTATATCCCTATAAATATGTATCTATTAGCTAGTACCTATGGGATCATATTTGAAGGAATATATAAGCTGTATGAATATATATCTTTCTCAGGCAACACTATTTTTAGCCCAGAATCATATATCCATCCTAGTTTATTGTGTTTACAGCCACTCTGTATTGAATATCATTATCATATTTAATGTTTAATGGGTGGTTGAGTTACTAATAATTTTATGTAGTGCCATTGTGGATGGATATACCAAACATCAAATTCTTTATATTTTTTATGTGTCAACCTTTTGAAAAATATATTAAGCTAGAGTAGAGAATACTTTTCGGAAAACATTGTCTTTGAATTATCATCAGTTGTTCCATTGCAAGAGATTTTAAAATTGCACCTACAACAGTTTGTATGCAAACTGTTTGAAGAAATATCTCAGTGACAAACCCTCCTTAAACTCAGAAAAAATGTCTCAAACTTAAAGGGGTATCAAGTGGGTATCTTACAAGTGTTCATATTGTAATTGTTCCACAATAAAAAATACTTAACCGGGTATTAGGCATGGTTTGTGCCACCCGCTTTATTTCTTTGATTGTCTTTCATTTGTTCCACAGTTGTTCTCTTGGTTTTTCATGTTCATGGATGTATGCTTATATATGACTAAGTGTTAAACTATTAACAATTGTCTAAGAATACAAGAGTTGCACTAGATTATGAGTGTGACTTGTCGGTAGCCTAGAACAAAGTATGGGTATGTTCTAAGTTAAGAGGCCTAGTTTGGACGAAGTATTCTTGGTCTTCCAAACATCCAAGTAAGAATTGTCATGCTATCGCATGCCCTCGGGAGGTGAACGATCGCAATATATGAACATGCATCTTGTGGGGTTGTGACAATATCTGACAATAAAATAGTTAGCAAAAAAGTGTATGAATCTGTCATAAGGGAAAATAGGTACATAATAGTCTAAAAAATATTGGAACTCTGAGTTATGGTATGCTTATGCCAGTTCATAGCTTCTGTGTATTTACCTGGACCTAACTTGACTTTAATATTAACAAACTGTAACACCCTGTTTCCCCTAGATTGTAAATATAACTGGACTGGCCAAGGACTAAGGCAAACTCATAAGTATGTATATGGGATGTAAATGGACCTGCAGGAAGAGGTCAATGAATGTGAATAATATTTTGAATTTATTATAGGAATGCTAAGAGGGGATGTGCAGAAAAGAGACCACGATGGCGGTGGAAGGCACCTGAATAGGTGGCATTAACTTCCACCCTGAAGGAATACCGTATTTGGACTCCACTGGCTCAGAGAACCAAAAGCGGCTCACTGGCCCCCAAATTTAGTGTCTCCTAGGCTGGTAGGCGGGTGGCTTGATGAGAGATGGGATGGTGAACCGCCCATCCGTAGAGTCGTCAAGCCTGATTGGCGCGAGGGTAATCGTGCCACACACAACCTTGCGAGAGGATAAGGCGTATGGCAGAAGCGATGGAAGGGGGGGCAGACGTGAGGGGAACTCTGGAAATTTTTACGCAGAGTGAGTGATAGCAGAGAGGAAGGATTGCAACCTTCGCTCCTGGTCACTGGTAGGCAGACAGACATAGTATCAGAGCATCGTCGTCTCAGCTTAGGGGTGGCTAGTGGTAAATCCTTTGGGAGTCACTGAGCCTACGGTTGGGTGTAAATGAGCACCCCTCTCAGTAGTCGCACCAACTTCGGGTGTTATTTTTGATAAGTGTTTTATATATATATTGCATCTTGAAATTCATAGAATGGTATATGCATATATATGCTCATAGAACAGTCAAACTATGAATGATTTTTGTGTAATAATGTCTGTGCAGTGTTTGATGAGAATGAATAGATATATGCTCATGACAGGGGAAACCACGCATGATGTGCGTGAATAAAGCAATCTTATTTATGCCTAGACTGAACCAAGTTAGGTTCCCAACCCGTTCTCAGAAAGTTTCTTTCCCTTATCCGCCTTCAGGGATGCTCGGTATAGATCTCTTCACAGATATTTCCTTCTTAGAAAGGCTTATCGAGAACCCAGAAAAAGGACTTGGATGTGAAAGTCTTAGCAACCCTGTATGAAGAGGAATGACCCTCTTAAAAACCTCGAAGTAGCAGTGTAAGGATAAGTATTGATCAACGGATAATATCCTGTTGGGGAACCTGCGGTCATTCACGACCGTTAAATCGAAGGAACAAACGAGGGCGTTAATTTCCTTAACCCTTTTTCCTCTATCTTCGTGGATAGCGAGGAAATCTGAATCGTAGACCCCCAGGCTCCATGAGAAAATCTAGACCGTTGTTTTTTCCACGTCCAAAGAGCAGTAGAAAAGGGAACGACATCGGGACCGATCTGAATCGTCAGATCTGAACCAGGAATCCCGATAGTCGTTAGATCTTTAGGGATATAGACGAGGGTTAAGCCTCGTGAATGGGGGGAAAACGGATCCGAGCCGTCCATCTGAGGAGGACAGGTGGCAGAGATCCAGGAAACTCGTGAACTCGGAGGTTCACGAGATGGGAGTCCAAAAGTTGGATGTTCCAAGTCGTGAGTGGCGAAGTCACGAAAAGATCTGAACCGTCCATCCGAAGAGGACAGGTGGAATAAATCTGGGGATCTCATGAGCTCGGAGGTTCGCGGGGTAGGAGTCCAAAAATTGGATGCTCCAAGTCACGAGTGGCGAAGCCACGAGAGGATCAGAGCCATCCATCCAAGGAGGATAGGTGGCAGAAATCCGGGGATCTCGTGAGCTCGAAGGTTTGTGGGGTAGTAGTCCAAAAATTGGATGCTCCAAGTCGCGAGTGGCGAAGCCATGAGAGGATCAGAGTCATCCATCCGAGGAGGATAGGTCGCAGAAATCCAGGGATCTTGTGAACTCGGAGGTTCGCGGGGTAGGAGTCCAAAAATTAGACGCTCCAAGTCGTGAGTGGCGAAGCCACGAGAGGATCAAAGCCGTCCATCCGAGGAGGACAGGTGGCAGAAATCCAGGGATCTCGTGAACTCGGAGGTTCGTGGGTTAAGAGTCCAAAAATTGGATGCTCCAAGTCGCGAGTGGCAAAGCCACGAGAGGATCGGAGCCATCCATCTGAGGAGGATAGGTGGCAGAGATCGAGAGATCTCGCGAACTCAAAAGTTCGTAGGGTGAGAGCCCAAACATTGGTTACCCCAAGTCGCGAAGATGCGAGGAGCGAGGAAGGAAGGAGAGCCATTGGATCTGGGTCGTAGGAGGATCGTTGGATCGGGAGCCCTATCGCCTATCGCGCACTCGACGGTTCGGAGGTTGAGTGGGGCCACTCTCGACATCAGAAGTCGTGAAGTGCCGAGTGTCGAGGTTCGTGTGGATGCGTGGCAGAGCCATAAGGTGGGACCCGCATGGTCGACGGGTGGACACACGTTTCCTGGAGATAGGAGTCGACACTTCGTTGAATTCTTGCATCTCGGGGGTTTGCGGAATAGGAGGGTGAAAGCTCAACGGTTCCACTGGTGAGGTTGCAAGGTTGCGAGTAGCAAAGAACCACCAAGGGAGGAGTTAACTCAGCGTTGACCTAACGCGTCTTAGGAGATTGCAACAGGAGAGCACGAGAGTTCGACTCACAAACTCACGAAGGTGCGAGCTGGGAGAGGCGCTGACGTTTAAGCCTAGCCTATGGTTACAGGTGGGGAGGGCGCTAACAAAAAATGGAGCTATAACCGTATCGCCAGTTCGGGTGCCGCAAGATTGCAAAGGAAGAGTTGGAGGTTTTGATTCACGAACTCGTGAGATAGCGAGATTCAGTTGATCTTCCGATGGTAAAGGGGAGACCTCTAGATGAAGTTTGACATTAGAAACCCCGTAGCCCCGATGGTAGTTATGACCATGGTCATATAGAGGAGGCCATGCAACCAAGAGCTTAGCCTAGGAGACTAACTAGCATTTAAATGGGTCGGGGTGGTTGAAAACATAAATCTCGATGGAAAGGGACATAAGACCATGGTTATGTACAGAGAGTCGAGTAGGTAAATAGAAGACCTGTGAATTGGAGATTCTCATTGTTGAGAAAAAAATGAATTTTTTATTATTATAGGTAGTTGGTGTGTTACAAAGTGGTATCAGAGCATGGTTACAACACTCGGCCTAATTGGGCTCATGCACCAGTCGTGCATAAACCTCGTTCAAAATACTCCTATGAGGAGTAACCCCCTGACTTAACTATCTTGTCCAGGAATTAAAAACTTGGAATATGAAAACCTGACTGTGTATGCATGAGAAAGAGTTATGAAACTATGCACACATTATAAAATGAATTTAACTCTAGACTAATAGCCAACGTTTGTCTGTTCACTCCAGTGGACGATCAACCGCAGGAAGCTACAAACGCAGTGTATGGTGACTCACCAAGAGGTGGGAGAAGGCTCCCACAATAGAGACGAGGAGTCTGATGAAAGAAGAGAAATAGGAACCCCTCCAGACCTACCTAAGACTATGAGGAGTCTCATGGTTGAGTTGCAAAGCTGCAAGGCCGATAATGAAAGAATGATGAAAGAACAAGAAAAGAAAACCGAGATCAATGCAGTTTTACTGCAGAGCTTATCCGACCTACAGCGACAAATGCAACATGAACCTGAGATGCAGAATCATGGTCGTATCAGTGGTCATACTGAGAGAAGCACGTCAAGAAAGGTCCACCCCAGAGGTAAAGGACTAGTGCCAGATGATTCCACTGAGAAGGAAGCTGGCGATTCAGAAGGCTCTTCTAGCAGCAGGACCAGTTCCTATTCTCAAAAGAAACAGAAGAAGAAAAAGACTTCTAAGAGTCATAAATTTGAGGAATTCAAAAAGGCCAAACCTCCCTCCTTTGATGGTGAGATAAAGAAGGGAGAGGAAGCTGAGGATTGTCTACTTGGACTGAAGAAATATTTCAGATTCCATGATTTCTTAGAGAACCTGAAGGCCCGAGTGGCCACTTTCAATCTAAACGTTAAGGCTTCCATCTGGTGGGAAGACCTTAAGAATATGAAAGGGGTCCGCGAGGAGGACCTGTCTTAGAAATGGTTCGAGAAGTACTTCCGGAAGAAGTATTTGTCGGAAAGGTATTTCGACGAGAGGGCTAAAGAGTTTTATGAACTCAAACTGGGACAACTTACTATGGAGGAGTATGCCAACAAATTCCTTGACTTACTGAGATATGTACCCTACATCAAAGCAGAGAAGGCGAAGGCCCAACACTTCATTAGTGGGATACCCAAAGAATACCGGAACCAAATTAAATTCGACGAGCCAAAGACCTTAGAAGACACTATAAGGAAGGCAACATATTGTCATGAACAATATGGACATCGGGCAGAGTCTCATGGAGACTGGAAAAAAAAGAGTGGTTCGAGATTTCATAAAAAGGGAAATAAATCCTCGGGATTGAAAAACTACAAGAAGAACCACAAAATGAACTTTCCAACCCGAAGTGTACTCTAATAGAACTTTCCCTCGGTGGATGGAAATAAAACTTCTGGAGCTATACCAGTAAAGACTGATAACCCAAAAAGGAAACCTTTGGAATGTTGGGATTGTAGAGGAGAGCATCTCCGGAGAGACTATCCACTCCGACAACAGAACAGTCGGAAAATTTATAACATGCAGGAAGCTACCATGGTCAATGATGTGGCAAGGAGTGTGCCACAGATCTATGCAGCCTTGGATAACAACCACGCTGACCACCAAGCTTCAGTGGTGGAAATAGAAAGTATAGTCTTCAACCATCTGGTATCTGTTTTGATTGACCCTGGTTCAAATTTGAGTTATATATCCCCTAGAACTGTTGATAAGTGTAAGCTACAGCCACAGAAGAAAACTAAACCATGGTTGGTACAGTTAGCCACTGACACCAAAAGAAAGGTGGTAGAGGCCATACCAGCCTACCAATTAATGTTGGGTGAATCCCCCACCCAAGCAACCCTTAATGTATTACCCCTGGGATCATACGATCTGTTGATTGGTATGGACTGGTTGGCCGCCCATAAAGCCAAACTAGATTGTTACTATAAAACCTTAGAATGTGTGAGTGAAGAAGGAAAAAGGATAACCCTTCAAGGGATCCGAAAATCGGTCTCGGTGAGACAAGTATTAGCATTGCAAATGAGAAAGTATTGTCGAAAAGGATGTCCCCTATATGCAATATAGGTGTTAAAAACAACCAAAGGTACTAAACCCAGCCCTGATGATCACCCTATCTTGAGAGAATACTGAGATGTGTTTCCATAGGAGATACCGGGCCTACCTCCAAGAAGAGACATTGACTTCTCAATAGAACTTGCACCAGGAGCGGTGCTGGTGTCTAGAATACCCTACCGGATGAGCACACCTGAGTTAGTTGAACTCAAATTGCAATTGAAAGAAATGATGGACAAGGGTTATATTCGACCTAGAGTGTCCCCATGGGGAGCACTGGTCCTATTTGTGAAAAGGAAGGATGGAACCCTTAGACTGTGCATAGACTACGAAAAACCTAATAAATTAACCATAAAGAACAAATACCCCTTGCCCAGGATCGATGATCTATTCGATCAGTTGGGAGGTGCGTCTGTTTTCTCAAAGATTGACTTGAGGTCGGGATACCATCAAGTCCGAATTAAGGGTGAGGACATCCATAAAACTGCTTTCTGGACACGGTATGGTCACTATGAGTTTGTGGTAGTGCCATTTGGGTTAACCAATGCCCCTGCCACCTTCATGTTCTTAATGAACAATGTACTCAATAAATTTCTAGATAAATTTGTACTAGTTTTTATTGATGATATCGTAATCTACTCTAAGAGTAGAGAAGAACATGAAGAGCATCTTAGATTTGTGCTGCAAGTGCTAATAGAGCATCAGCTCTATGCTAAATTCAACAAGTGTGACTTCTTTCAGAAGCAAATACACTACTTAGGACATGTTCTGTCCAAGGAAGGGGTAGCAATAGATCCTGACAAGATCAGGTCTATCATGGAATGGCCTACCCCAAAGGATGTCTCAGAAATTAGATCCTTTATGGGATTGGCGGGATACTATAGGAGATTTATAAAAGATTTATCCAAGATTGGTTGTCCAATCACTGCCCTCCAGAAGAAGGGAACAAAATTTCTTTGGACACAGCAATGTGAAGAAAGATTCAAACCTTGAAACATTTACTAACCCATGCACCTGTGTTAAAAATTGCTGACCCAAAAGTTGACTTCCTTGTGTGCACAGATGCCTGTAAAGAAGGGCTCGGAGGAGTCCTTATGCAGGAAGGAAAGGTGATCTACTACGAATCCCAAAAATTGAATGAACATGAGGTCAACTATGTGACTCATGATTTAGAATTGGCTGCCATAGTGCATGCCTTAAAAATGTGGAGGCATTACCTCCTAGAAAGGAAATTTGTGCTTATGACAAATCACTGTGGATTACGATATCTGTTTGACCAACCCAAGCTCAATGCTAGACATGCTAGATGGATGGCCCTCCTTAGTGAATTTGACTTTGAAATCAAACACATTAAAGGTAAGGAGAATAGAGTGGCCAATGCCCTTAGCAGAAGCATGAGAACAATTCACCTGGCAGCAGTGAGTACCTGCGAGACAGATGTCAAGAACAGAGTCAAAGAGGCACAAGAAATGGATCCCTTCGCCTGAAATGTGACCCTGTACCTACAACAAGAACCCACTGGGGAAAAATATGAAGGCTATCAGATGACCGAAGGAGGTCTACTCACCTACAGAGATAGACTGTACATTCCCAATTGTGATGACTTGAAGAGGTTCATCATGGATGAACTACATAAAAGATCCTACACTGGTCACCTAGGATACCAGAAAATGATTACTGCCACCCGAAAACAATTTTACTGGCCGGGATTGAAGAAGGATGTAGACAAATATTTGGCCCAATGCATAGAATGCCAACAAGTTAAAGAAGAACATCGACACCCAGTAGGACTATTACACCCTTTACCCATCCCATAATGGAAATGGGAAACCATCTCCATGGATTTTATCACTGGATTACCAACTTCAACCAAACAGAATGACGCCATTATGGTAGTGGTGGATAAACTGAGCAAGTCTGTTCATTTCATCCCTGTCAAATCGACCTGCAAGGCGATAGATATCGCATAGGTATTCATGAAAGAGGTGTTCCGACTGCACGACATACCGAGAGAGATAATATCTGACAGAGACACAAAGTTCACTTCCAATTTCTGGAAATCACTGATGGCGGGTTTGGAGACCAAACTATTGTTTAGCACCGCCTATCACCCTCAAACCGATGGCCAGACAGAAAGAGTGAATCAGATATTAGAGGATATGTTAAGGATGCATGTAATGCATCAGCCCAAGAAATGGGAGGACTACCTGCCATTGGTAGAATTTGCCTATAACAACGACTATCAAGCGTCCTTAAAAATGAGTCCATTCGAGGTCCTCTATGGTAGACAATGTAATACCCCAGTCAGCTGGAGAAATCCTATAAATAGGATTTCTTTTGGACCCGACATGTTGAAAGAAATGGAACAACAAGTGACTCAGATAAAACAAAATCTAAAGGTCGCTCAAAGTCGATAGAAAATTTATGCTGATAAGAAGAGAACTCCAAGAGAATTCCAAACGGGAGATCATGTATATCTCAGAATTAAGCCCAGAAGGAGTTCCCTAAAAATGGGAGCTTGTGCCAAATTGGCACCCCGGTATTGTGGGCCCTTTGAAGTTCTAGACAAAGTGGGACCTGTAGCCTATCGACTAGCACTTCCTCCCACAGTAAAAGCACATAATGTTTTCCATGTTTCATTATTAAATAAATATGTACATGATGCTAATCATTAAATTGACTGGTCTATAATCCAGGTGGAACTGGAGGGAGAATTTCTACCAGAGCCCCAATGCATACTGGACAGAAAGGAAACCCTGCTCCGGAACAGAACCATTGCACAGATCAAGGTGAAGTGGAAACATTTTGGCCCAGATGAGGCTACATGGGAAATGGAGGATGCCATGAGACAGGCATATCTGATTTTGTTTACTTCTGTACATGTAATTCATGTTAGTAGCTAAGAACATTGAGGACGATGTTCCTTTTAAGGGGGAGGGAATTGTAACACCCTGTTTCCCCCAGATTGTAAATATAACTGGACTGGCCAATGACTAAGGCAAACTCATAAGTATGTATATGGGATGTAAATGGACCTGCAGGAAGAGGTCAATGAATGTGAATAATATTTTGAATTTATTACAGGACTGCTGAGAGGGGATGTGTAGAAAAGAGACCACGATGGCAGTGGAAGGCACCTGAATAGGTGGCGTTAACTTCCACCCTGAAGGAATATCGTATTTGGACTCCACTGGCCCGAAGAACCAAAAGCGGATCGTTGGCCCCCAAATTTAGTGTCTCGCAGGCTGGTAGGCGGGTGGCTTGATGAGGGATGGGATGGTGAATCACCCATCCATAGAGCCATCAAGCCTGATTGACGCGAGGGTAATCATGCCACATGCAACCTCGCGAGAGGATAAGGCGTATGGCAGAAGCGATAGAAGGGGGGGAAAACGCGAGGGGAACTCTGGAAATTTTTACGCAAAGTGAGTGATAGCAGAGAGGAAGGATTGCAACCTTCGCTCTTGGTCACTGGCAGGCAGAGAGACACAGTCTCAGAGCATCATGGTCTCAACTCGGGGGTGGCTAGTGGTAAATCCTTTGGGAGTTGCTGAGCCTACGGTTGGGTGGAAACGAGCGCCCCTCTCAGTAGTCGCACCCACTTCGGGTGTTATTTCTGATAAGTGTTTTATATATATATTGCATCTTGAAATTCATAGAATGGTATATGCATATATATGCTCATAGAACTATCAAATTATGAATGATTTATGTGTAATAATTTCTGTGCAGTGTTTGATGAGAATGAATAGATATATGCTCATGACAGGGGAAACCACGCATGATGTGTGTGGATAAAGAAATCTTATTTATGCCTAGACTGAACCAAGTTAGGTTCCCAACCCGTTCTCGAGAAGTTGCTTTCCCTTATCTTCCTTCAAGGATGCCTGGTATAGATCTCTTCACAGAGATTTCCTTCTTAGAAAGGCTTACCGAGAACCCGGAAAAAGGACTTGAATGTGCAAGTCTTAGCAACCCTGTATGAAGAGGAATGACCCTCTTAAAAACCCCGAAGTAGCAGCGTAAGGATAAGTATTGATCAACGGATGAGATCCTGTCGGGGAACCTGCGGTCATTCACGACCATTAAATCGAAGGAATGAACGAGGGTGTTAATTCCCTTAACCCTTTTTCCGATATATTTATGGATAGCGAGGAAATTTGAATCGTAGACCCCCAGGATCCATGAGAAAATCTGGACCGTTGACTTTTCCACATCGAAAGAGCAGTAGAAAAGGGCGCAGCATCGGGACCGATCTGAATCGTCAGATCTGAACCAGGAATCCTGATAGTCGTTAGATCTTTAGGGAGATAGACGAGGGTTAAGCCTCGTGAATGGGGGAAAAACGGATCCCAGCCGTCCATCTGAGGAGAACAGGTGGCAGAGATCCAGGGAACTTGTGAACTCAGAGGTTCGCGAGATGGGAGTCCAAAAGTTGGATGTTCCAAGTTGCGATTGGCAAAGTCACGAAAATATCCGAACCGTCCATCCGAAGAGGACAGGTGGCAGAAATCCGGGGATCTCGTGAGCTCGGAGTTTCGCGGGGTAGGAGTCCAAAAATTGGACTCTCCAAGTCGCGAGTGGAGAAGCCACGAGAGGATTAGAGCCATCCATCCGAGGAGGACAGGTGGCAGAAATCCGGGGATCTCATGAGCTCGAAGGTTCGCGGGGTAGGAGTCCAAAAATTGGACGCTCCAAGTCACGAGTGGCGAAGCCACGAGAGGATCAGAGTCGTCCATTCGAGGAGGACATGTGGCAGAAATCCGGGGATCTTGTGAACTCAGAGGTTCACGGGGTAGGAGTCCAAAAATTGGATGCTCCAAGTTTTGAGTGGCGAAGCCACGAGAGGATCAGAGCCATCCATCCGAGGAGGACAGGTGGCAGAAATCCAGGGATCTCGTGAACTCGGAGGTTCACGGGGTAGGAGTCCAAAAATTGGACGCTCCAAGTCACAAGTGGCGAAGCCATGAGAGGATCGGAGCCGTCGATCTGAGGAGGACAGGTGGCAGAGATCGAGAGATCTCGCCAACTCAAAAGTTCGCAGGCTGAGAGCCCAAACATTGGTTACCCCAAGTCGTGAAGATGCGAGGAGTGAGGAAGGAAGGAGAGCCGTTGGATCTGCATCGTAGGAGGATCGTTGGATCGGGAGCCCTATCGCCTATCGCGCACTCAGGGATTCGAAGGTTGAGTGGGGCCACTCTCGACATCAGAAGTCGCGAAGTGCCGAGTGCCGAGGTTCGTGTGGACGCGTGGCAGAGCCATAAGGTGGGACCCACGTGGTAGACGGGTGGACATGCGTTGCCTGGAGATAGGAGTCGACACTCCATTGAATTCTCGCATCTCTGGGGTTTGCGGAATAGGAGGGTGAAAGCTCGACAGTTCAACCGGTGAGGTTGCGAGGTTGCGAGGTTGCGAGTAGCGAAGAATCGCCAAGGGAGGAGTCAACTCAGTGTTGACCTAACTCATCTCGGGAGATCGCAACAAGAGAGCACGAGAGTTCAACTCACAAACTCATGAAAGTGTGAGCTACGAGAGGCGCTGATGTTTAAGCCTACCCTACGGTTATAGGTGGGGAGGGCACTAACAAAAAACGGAGGTATAACCGTATCACCTGTTCAGGTGCCGCAAGATTGGAAAGGAAGAGTTGGAGGCTTTGATTCACGAACTCGCGAGATAGCAAGATTCAGTTGATCTCCCGATGGTAAAGGGGAGATCTCAGGATGAAGTTTGACATTAGAAACCCCGTAGCCTCGATGGTAGTTATGACCATGGTCATATAGAGGAGGCCATGTAACCAAGAGCTTAGCCTAGGAGACTAACTAGCATTTAAACGGGTCGGGATGGTTGAAAACATAAATCCCGACAGAAAGGGACATAAGACCACGGTTATGTATAGAGAGTCGGGTAGGTAAATAGAAGACCTGTGAATCAGGGATTCTCATTGTTGAGAAAGCAACAAATTTTTTTGATTATAGGTAGTGGATGTGTTACACAAACATACTAGAAATCAACATAGTTTATATAACCTAAATATATTTGCATAGTGCGTCATAGACATATGCCAAAACAAGTCTAAGAAAATTTGTACAAGAGGCTACCATTTTTGAATTTCAATTAGATCTTCATCATCCTCATCCAAACTTATGGGATTGGATGGGGTGCCCTCCAGAGTATTTTCTTCATTAACTACTATGATTGGGATATTGAAGTCTGCAATGTGGTCTAGAACAATGATCTCCATATTTAAATTGTTTTGCAAACTACATCAAACTTTCTGTGAAGCAAGTTCAGTTTTTGAATAATGGCATGTTGTTGTTGTCCCTTGTCTTCATCGACCTAGGAAATAAAGGATTTATTAAGGCAATATAATTCAATTCTCTTAAACACTTTGGTGTCCCATGATCTAGAAAAACTAGTATTAGGTACCCAATCCACGAATTCAACATCCAATTGAGATTTAGAGAGCTCCCAACTTTTCTTACAATTGATTTTCTCCATGGAATTCATCTCCTACTTGACTATCTCTAGAAATCAACGATGGTATTTTCCTATTTCTTTCATAGCATTTTCCTAGGCTCTAGTAGTTCATTGGGACGTTTTCTTGTAATCTGAGCTCCTACAGGTTGTTTGGGCTTGCTACTTTGGCCTTTCTCACTGAAACCTATTCTATCCTCTTAGCTCTTTTTCCTTCATGACCAATTGTTTGTTAAATGTACAATTGAAATGGGATTGACTGAGCACACCATTGATAGGGTAAACTAGTTGTTCAAAGGAATCGACTTGGGTGGAAGTGGAAGCCTATGGTACATTGTAAACTTCAACCAAGGTATTTCTAACCATAGATTTCATAACAAATACAGTAACTAATAACCAAACGACCGTAGAAAACTTGGAGTCTCCATAGAATAACCTCGAAATGGAAAATGAGGACCCAATAGATTGATCCTTAACCTTGATTGACTTTCTTTCAGAGCATACGATCAACACCAAGAACAAACACCCGGCATACCCAACAAAAAAATCATACAGACAAACTAATCTTGGTGGTGGATTGTAATGGTATGAAACTAGAGCCAATTTCCAGCTAGTATTTAGCTCTAAGTACACATCCTTCACCATCCAACTATAACTCTCCCCTAAATCTAGACTACTTGTGAAATTAATGATTATGTGCTTCTCTTGAGTCATAATGAACAAAACTATAGAGATAATATAAGGTGGATTAATCATAGAATGATGGAGTTAGTACATCCTTCAGTCCCATGCAAGATATTGGCAATGAGGTGCTTCAATGTGGTAGTTTCCATCCAACACCTGGGCTCCTACTTAGGTTGTCATGACATCATCCCATAAGGGGAACCTTTATCTCTTGAATTAATTTCTACACAATCATCTTTGAACTTACCATGGCTTAGGTCCTCTCATCACCAAATCAATTTGTGTTCTTTTGTCTACTCCTATAATGTCCCTAATCTAGACCCTTCATAATTGTACATATAGGTTGGTGAGTCGTTGGTACCAATTTTAGGTGTAAATCTAAAAATAGGTTAGTGAGTCGTTGGCAATAAGTTTTTGTGTTGTGTGCACCTGAGTAGTGAACGTAGAATTGATATCAAGGACAAGGTGTGAACATTTTATAGTGTTGCACGCACTTGGGTAAGTGCAAACATTTCAAAGTGTTGCGTGCACTTGGGTAAGTGCGCAGGAAGGACCTGGGAGTGTGCCTAGAGATGATATATGTGTGTGTGTGTGTGTGTGTGTATGTGTGTATGTATGTATTGATGCCCAAGAGCGTGTGTGATTATGAGGCTGGTGAGTTGGGACACATATAGACCAATGCGCCTATCCATGTAAAGTGTAACCACACTCAAGTATTAATAATATTACATTATTGCACGTAGACAAAATCAGATGAAAAGAGATGGGGGGTTGACTCCATCAGAAAAGAGAAAAAGGGGGCAAGACTTAAGTCTTAGGGGAATATTTTATAATATTTCCGGAAAAGTGTAAGTTATGGATAATAATTTTATCCTAAGTTCCTGAGGGTAGGAAACGAGTCACCAAGTGGCTTAAGATGCTTCTAAAGGTGACAAGTGTCGAGTTTAAGGCATGCAATATATATTGCTAGCCTTAGTGCATTCTGAAGGGGGGATGATTGACCTTCTTGTGAGGAGAACGAGGTCAAATTGTATGAAAAATTCGATTATTAATTTATCTACAGAGAGAAGCTTGTAAGGGATTTTTGTTTTGGATCCAGAGTCTTTCTATCGAAGAGGCAGGTTTTCAGGCCTGTGAGAAATCTCTTCGAGTGAGATAGTTTTTGTTGAAGAGGTGGGTTGTCAGGCTTGTGAGCATATTCTCCAGGTGATATTTTTGCTAAGAATTGTTTCCTAGTGGACTAGGCATTAGTTGCAGCACTCAGAGAGTTCATGTCTGACCTGTTACTTGTAACCACGGAAGGGAAGTGGGGCAGACGAAGGACTATTGAGCAGAGAAGGGGAACACTTCCTTTCGTGTGTCAGGTGCATGGGGAATGAGGAATTGTATGCTAGTTGCAACAACGAGCACCTTGGACTGAGAAATTTTGTTGAGAATCAGACCTTATCATTTCACTAGGAACCCTTTTTCCTTGGTGGAGTTAAGCCCTATCTCGGGGGTGACCTGTTTCTGAAATATTATAAGCAACAAAGACTATAGCTAGTAGGAATGTTTGAGTTATGTGCACAATTGGTGACATTCATAAAATATAAGTGTCTTTATGTGCTTGTCTCATTTTCTGTGGGCATATTTATATATTTTTGATATGGTTTAATTCTTGTATGTTGTCACATATAAGTAGTTTATGTTATTAATGTTTCTTGCGCTTGTAAGTATGGTGCTCATAGCCTCTATTTGTAGACGTGCATGAGTATGATGAATGTTGATAATTTTTCTATAAGTTGACCTTACAGTTTTTGTATGATCCTTCAAGAATTGAATGGTCATGCGGATAGAGAATACTCTGTGTGTACCAGAGGATGGATTTCCTTGCACATACTGGGAAGCCGTATACATGCACAATGAGAATAGATTTGGTGTTTGACGCCAGGATGGTTGTACGCATAGTATTGTTGCATGATCAGTACACTAGTGCATAGTTGTTTGAGTTACTTTCACTGCTTAAAGTTATGTTAAACTGAGGAAGTTAGCATGGAGCAACTCAACTTGAAGTTGAGCGCATTACTTCAAGTGATACAATAGAGACTAATGTTTTATCTGTGCACTGGATTTTCAGAGTACCTTTGTTTAGAAATATGATGGGTGATGTTACAGTATGTTTGTTCAGAGCTACAATAGCTGAGATTGGTGACATATCCCAACTTGGAAGACTAGGGACATTATAGTTTGGCATAAGATTAATGTTAGAGAGTTTTGGAGTAGCATGGCCCAACCTGGGTGGCTAGGGATGTTACATTTTGTATCAGAGAATTTTGGGAGAAATGTGTGGCAAGGCCCAACCTGGAAGGTTGGGGATGTTACAACTCCTTCATTGGCTAGTCTATCAACCATACCATTAACTTTGTGATGAATATGTGAAGGAATAACTAAGGGGATGTTTCTAGATTGTGATGTCATGTGATCTAGTCCTATTGAGAGTCTCCGGTGAGAAAATATTTGGTTGGACTTGGGTCCAAGAATAATTTTAGTGAGGCCTAAAATCATGATCAAGGAATCCCCTTCTATAATAATGTTGGTAAATACCATGTGTATTTCCAACTAAATTCTATTTACCAAAGCCAAGACCTTTGCACCATTGTTTGTACTGTGTCCCAAATAACTAGAGTATATATTGGTGATATTAACCTAGACATCTCTTAGTGCATTGCAAGCACTTGAGGGGCCATAATTACCTATTTTGAAGCTCCATCGAAGTTGATCTTAGTAAAGAGAGATGGATGAGGTGTCATGAAGTATTGATACTAGACACATTTTTTTATTATGGGATTTGGGTTAGATAGAAGGTTTTTCCCCACTTCCCTTGCCTCAAAGATCTGTCTTTCATTTATTTTTTGTTGTTTAACTTCATTGGGCCATTGAATGATTCTAATGGTATCCAAGATATTAGATTTTTTGATTCCCCACAAAGCCTCTATGTCCCTTTCGAGGTCTTTGAAGCTTACTTTATTTTGTTCCTTCAAACCATCCAGATAACAAACCCTGGGAACAATATTCATACCTTCTTGAGAATGGGATTTTCAAAGGTCACTATCCTCCAATTTTCCATGGTGATTATGATTTTTTCCCTCTATCTATTGGACTATGTAAACATAACTGCTCCCTAATCCTAAAGAAATCTTTCTTATGGGCAATTATTTAAAATTTTCTCTCCATTTTATCCTTCTTCAACATGAAATAGATGGATGGAAATTTAGATCCCTTGTTGAGAAGTTTGTCCCGGGTAAGGATTTTTTTGAAATATAAGAGCCATAGGAAAGTTTATACCTTTGGCCATTCCTCCACATTCCATACTTGTTGCCATATTTTTCTTCTTTTCAAGTTATTACGATTTTCTTCCAATGCATATGATTAATTCGTACTATAGTTGCATGTCCCTTGAATTTTCCATCTTAAAATGTCCAATCCCTAATATTTGTTTATTTTTCTCGACCATAGTATATTTTAAAGGAGAATGAGGGAGTTCATGATTACTTCCTTGGTCCTTGATGCTCCTATGATCCATGAGAAGCAATTATGTTTAGGATGATTGTCAAGTGATTTCCAATAGCAATTATTTGTGGTTGATCTCATGTCTAGGATCTTAGTTTTTTCTTCAATAAGAGATGCAATGATGGAGAAAATGTTTTCCTATTGCCACGAGTCCTCCTAAAGTAATGTTGGTGATCCATTTTTTACCACCAAGAAGCAGTGCTTCTACACCAAAAAATTGTGTAGCCAAGCATTGTTTTATATTAAGGATGTTTGATGGTGAAAATCCATTCTCACCAAATTTTCCTGATCAATATAATTAGCATATTTCTGTCTCCATATATTTCTCCACAATTGTTCCTTTCATTTAAGGCGATTCCACCATGTTTTGTCTACTAACACCTTGCCTATAGTTTGGGTATCTTTTAAACCTAACCCTCCATACCATTTGGGGAGACACTTTTTCCCATGCCACGAGGGACCATATCGTTTCTCTACTCTCCCCCCCCCAATAAGAAGGTGCACTAATTTTTTTTATTTTTGTAAGGATTTTAGAAAGAGAAACGAGAACCAAGGGTAGGGAAATGGGAATGGAGTGAAATACATACTTGATGAGGTAGATTCTCCTAGGTAGGGTTAATAATATAAAATCCCAGTTTGTAATTTGTTTTCAATCTTGGAAAACAGATCTTCCTAAGAGGAATTTTAGAGTGCATTGGCCAATATAGGAATCCGGATATCCAAGGTACTTTCAAGTAATGGAAAATTGCTGAAATCATAGAGTTATAGCAATGTTACATTGGACATTTAGAGAAGTGTTAAAGAAATAGATGAAGGATTTTCCTTTATTTACCTTAGCACCAAATGATAGGAGAAAAGTTTCTAGGAAAGATTTAAATGAATTGTCTTCTTGAAAGGTTGGAGCTCCCATTAATACATTGTTATCTACAAATTGAAGGTGAGAGAAAGAATATCTGATCTGGTGGAGATTCAGTCCCTTGATATTTCTAGATGCCTAGGCTCATTTGAGACTCTGACCAAGAGCCTCTGCCATGACGATATAAAGAAAATGAGAGAGAGGATCTCCTTGTATTATACCCATGGATTGATTGAAAGTAGTTGAAGGAGAGCCATTGAAAATAATAGAAAATAAATCAAATGAGATAAGGTTAGTGATCCACGTTATCTATTCCAAGCTTAAACCAAATGCTAGGAGCATTTTTTCCAGGAAATTCCAACTCAAATGGTGATAGGATTTGGACATGTCCAATTTAATTAGAATTCTAGGGAATTTGTTGGTTTTGAGAGAGAAGATGGCCACATGTGTTGGGATGATTCCATTGAGAATTTGTTTACCTTATATATACCCCCCTACTCTTGTGAAGTAACCCTGTACCTAATCAATTTTATCCAATTAGCTTTGAGCTTGGAAATAATCTTATATATGACATTACATAATGATATGTTTCTAAACTTTTATACTATATTAGCTTCCAAATCCTTAGGTATGAGTGCGAAGCAAGTAGAATACAAAAAAAATTTGGTTAAAACTTTTAGTTGGTGAAAAACATGAATTTGTCTTATGGAATGAAGACTATTTTTTTTCTTGTAACTATGTTTCAATCCCCATATAAACAAGTGTTGCATGGCAGGGTAGTCTCTACCAGGTTGGAATGGCAATAAATGTGATCAAGTATAGACACGTGGGTAGCAATATGAAGTACATGTGGTATCCATGCAAAATTTAGTATTCCCGAATTAGTTTTATATAAAATTTATATAAAATTATTAATGTCTGTACACCAACAAAGGTTCCTAGTATCAAAGTTTGATAGTATAGGAAAGATTTAAAAGGTTCATGGACAAAAAAAATTTAGTGTACAATGATAATAAGGTTCCTAGTAATAATGTTTGTTACATCAACATTTAAAAGGTTCCTGGACATAAAAAATTTAGCATACAATAGAATAGGAATAATGTCTATTACATAGGTTAGTGGACAAAAAAACAAAAAAAATAGAATTCCTAAATTAGTTTTTTTTAAAACAAGGGCTGTTGGACACAAAACAAATTGAAATTTATCAAATTATAGGTCCTTGGACACCAAAAATTTAGCATACAATAAAATAGTAACAACATCGTGCAACAAAGGCATTCCTGAATTAGTTTTCTTAGAAAGTAATAACATCTGTTACATCAACAAAGGTTCCTAGACAAAAACAACTTAGCATACAATAGGACACAAAAAATCTAGCATTCCCGAAATAGTTTTCTTTGAAACAAACAACAAAGGTTCTTGGACACCAAAAATTTAGCATACAATAGAATAGTAACAATGTCATGCAACAAAGGCATTCCCGAATTATTTTTCTTAGAAAGTAATAACGTCTGTTACATCAACAAAGGTTCTTGGACAAACAAAAATTAGCATACAGTAGGACACAAAAAATCTAACATTCCCGAATTAGTTTTCTTTGAAACAAACAACAAAGGTTACTGGACACTAAAAATTTAGCATACAATAAAGGTATTCCTGAATCAGTTTTCTTTGAAATTTATCAAAAATTAATAATGTCTGTTACATATTTCTGGAAATTACATCAACATTTAAAAGGTTCCCGGACACAACATTTAGCATACAATAGAATAATAATAACATCTATTACATAGGTCCATGGACAAAAATAGAAAAAATGTAACATTCTCGAATTATTTTGCTTTAAAACAAGGGCTCCTGGACACAAAACAATTAAAATTTATCAAATTATAGGTTCCTGGACACCAACAAAGGCATTCCCGAATTAGTTTTCTTTGAAAGTAATAACGTCTGTTACATCAACAAAGGTTCCTGGACAAAAAAAATTTAGCATACAATAGGACACAAAAAATCTAGCATTCACGAATTATTTTTCTTTGAAACAAACAAGAAAGGTTCCTGGACACCCAAAATTTAACATACAATAAAGGCATTCTCGAATTAGTTTTCTTTGGAATTTATCAAAAAATAATAATGTTTGTTACATATTTTTGGAAATTTAAATGTGTTTTTCATATAGACTGGGATTGGGGCTCTCGCGGACCATAAAAAGAAATAAGTACAAGAATTAGGAATGTCGAAAGAAGAAGTGTGTGACGGTAGAGAGGAAGACCTGAAAAGAAGAAATTGAAAGTTATGAGCGTGTGGTTACAGTTTTGTATTTAAAGAGGTAATAACTGGATTGATAAAGAAAACAAGATGACAATATAGACTTAAACTGGATTGATAAAGAAAACAAGATGCCAATATAGACTTACTATGAAGCCAATGCATTTTTGTTGTTGTCGTCGATGGTCAGTGGAATCGTGTCAACCGGTTGCTACCCTTCCCGGACGAGGTTGTCCATTCTCTGTTGGAACCTTTCTTGAATGTAGCTTCTCATGGGGGCCATGTTGATTTCATCCCGGATTTCTATGTCGTAAAGGTCGTTTTCTAATTTTCTTAGATCCATTGAAATACTATGCAGACTTTATTCAATTTCTTCATTGTGTGTTGAATAGTCCAGTACCCAGTGCTCGAGCTCATCTAGACGATGTTCAACTATGCCGTAAAACTTTTTGAAAGACAACCCCTTTAAAATATCAATTTGTTCATGGAAGGCTTCTTTGGCCATTGACAAGGATTTGAGAATTAATTTTGGGTCTTGAACCTCGTTGGTACTTCCGGCTAAGTCTATTTGAATTAGGCTTGTGAATAATTCTTCTTTTTCTGATATCGCTTGTTTACATGATTCAACAATGACCTCCAGGTTCTTAACTTTCTTTTGCCAACATGCTTTTAATTTTTTTCTCCGCTTTGGGGAGGGGAGTTTCTCTTCTCTTATTTTCAGTTCCAAGGTGTTGACGACATGGTTGGCAAAAGGGGTTAACACCTGGTCACTGAAACGTTGATCATTTTTTAAATTTGCCTCCAAATGTTCGAGCAAATCATTTGCCTTCTTTCGGAAGGAAACTAAATTTTGTGATGTTTCCCAGGCTTTAGTAACTAGCTACATTCTTTTCTTGATGTTATTCTCTACAAGGGCTCTAGAGAAGGCATGGAGGTTAGACGATACTTTCATCTTGGCTGCAGTGGTAGAAGGCATGTTTTTTGCTAAAGGAATGGAAAATTCTGGGGTGGCAATGAAAGCCTCCTCAAATTCGTTGAGGCGGTCTTTTAGTCTGGCATTTTCCACTTCAATTCCTCCAATGGAATCATCAGGAGCACCATCGGTTACATGGTGAAATAGGGGGATTTGGGACGACCACATTTTCCTAAAGTTAATTTTTCTGCAAGATTTTCCCAATGACCATATTTTTAGATTGGCTATCAAAAACACACTTTGGAATACGAAGGATTCATCTTCGTAAAAAATGTCAGTTTTAGTTATTTCCACTGCGAATGACCCAATTTTGTGCATGTGCTCAATTTCAATTTCAAGTTGCACCTGTTCACTTTCAATTTTGGGTTCGTCTACTTTCCCTGCATTATTTTTTCTCTTCTTTTTCATGGAATTTTGTGAGAACTATCAATTTTTATGCGAGGAGGGTTCTTATCTCCTCCTCCATTCGAAGATTTCTAGGTTTCTTTCTTACCGGGGTGGGTCGTTGAAGCGATGCTCTGTGATGTCTTCCTCTTGGGAGTGTTGGCGGGGGACTGGGCACTCTTCTCACTGGATACTTTTCCCTATTGTTTGTACAATTCAGTCGCTCTTTGAAATGTCTCTGCGTTGCAATCACCAGGAGAAGGATTGTTGTCATCACTATCCCTGTCTTTGGTCAGGTGTCTATGGATTAAGATATGCTAAATCCAACTGCGAGTAAATGTTCTCGAAAAATCCCATTAGGGTCAAACCCTTTTATATTTTCATCATACGTTAGGTTCAATTTCTAGAAATGGCCAACAAATTCATCAATCTTCTTGACGTTTTTGCACACGAAGTCTTCGACTTTCCAGGGCAGAGGAATGAACTATTTTTTTTTCTTGTCATGGAAAATATGCAACTAGTGGTTGTATTGCCTTTCTATTTCTACAAAAAACATATTGTCTGTGATGTGGCATGGAAGGAAAGCATGATTTTCCTTAGAGCCAAAGACCATTAGTACATTGTGATTTTCCTTTTGTTCAAGTGTGATCTTCTTGTTCAAAAACTTGGTTTCCTAACCGGAAATCCGTGAAGCATCTTTCCCTAACAATAAATATTTGAAAACTGAGACAAAGCCATTAAAAACTTCATAAAAACAATGGGGGGCCTTGTGCCTCCACAGGGCCTAGTACCAAAATGTGACTGGGTCAAATGCACAACTTATTTATTTGAAAAGAGAAAGTTTTGGAAACGAACAACAATGCACTATTGCAAAAATCAAGTAGGATGACATATAAAATTTATTCGATTATTTCAATCATTACAACTGGGAACATATCTCAATGGAAATTACCTTCCCCCAATTGAAAATGAATTGTTCCTTGACTGTGAAGTACAAAATATAAATAGTTATATGGGAAATGTTTTCCATGGATGCCTATCTCGTTATTCTTGTAAACAACCAAGTAATTTCCCAGAATGGATTTATAAAGGAAATTACCTTCAACTTTGTGATATCTTTAGGAACTATTTTCGGGTCTTTGAGGAACTCAGCTAAGATATCCAACCCATTATCATGTTTTTCTAGGAACTGCTTGTAGTTTTGTCCTCTGAAGGTCAATGTTGGCTCTGACAATTTTAACATCTTGTGGAAGACCTGAGGTGACAAAGAAACATGAGAATGTTTACACAATGGAATAATTCTTTGGCTTGGAATATATTTTTTCGGTACATCGAGAGACCACCTCCTTATGGTCAAAAAACTCAGGGACGCAGCCTGCACAAGCGATTCCAGAGGTCCAAATCACTTTGTTCAAGGTAGAACGAGATGAATAGTAAAAGCATTCCCTTGACCAGTGCAAGTTTCGGTCCTGATGTCCGAAGATATTTACTGTATCTCCACAAAACTATTTTCGACCTGTTGCCATAAGTCTACAAGAACATTTGTTTTCTCTAGATGATGAATGAAATGAAAAGTTGGAAGGGATAATATAATGCTACACAAATCTTGGTCCAATGCATGTGAATGGGAGATCTCCTTGAGACTTTTGTTCATTAATGAGAATTTTGATGGTTATTGCATGATGCACTGTTAACAATAAACACTAGTAATTGCATACATATAAATGCGAACATGGTAGATACGAAAAATGATCAATTAATCATTGTAGATTTATTTAACAGGCCAACGTGATGATGCGTGTTTGAGATGAACAATCAAAATGAACAATATAACTCTCCACAAATCTTGGTTTAATGCGTGATAATGGGAGATCTCCTCGAGCGTTTCTCTCATTAATGACAATGTTGACGGTTCCTGTCATGTCAGTTGTTAGCATGAAATGTTTCTAATTGCACAATAAGAAAGAAGTATGGAGGTTGCAGGGACGGGAAAAAGCAGCTTCAAAATAGGGTTACAAGGTACAACCATTGGAGGTCAGGGCACGAGGGTCAGATTGTATGTCTCAGAACTTTTTGAGTGCAATACGCGTAACACCGAATAGGGTATGATAGGACAGTCCAAAGGGAAATTTGTATATCACTAGTAAGAGAATTACTAATGTATATCAGGAAGGACAGGAAGTTAGTAGGGATGGAAGGCAACGATAGATACTTTGAAACATTTGTGAGTCGTGGTAGAGTGAATCTTGCGAGTTCAAGGAGTCCGCGGTGGAATTGTAGATCACGTAAGTTTTGAGTGCATAATTCATATCACGGAACAAGAAGCAATAGAGTTCGAAAGCGCCAACTCAAAAACTGCGGCCATAAAATTGGTAAAGTATGGAAAGGAACAACGGTCGATCGAATTTCGCGTATTGGGATTTCGTGTGTCATAAGGTTGAAAGATTTTCCACCTTCATCCTACCTATTCTCGAAATGTCAATTTCTTCCCAGACAATTAACAGTCCAGATCTCTCTTAGATCGACGGTTGTGATCCAATTGTGAATTCACATTTCATGAATTCTCACGAACTCACCCTTAGACCATTTCAAGTCACGAGTCAATGAAAGACTAATTTCTCTCCACGCGTCCTTTCCGATGGACGGTCCTGACGAATTTAAGATTTCACGTATCGTGATTTCCACACTCCTCTGCAACTCCAAAGGGTTTTAAACCTTGTGCACGTTCTCCATATTTGACAGTTGTGAGGGTTCTCCTTTCCTCTCGAATAGATTATATGGCTCCAACACTTTTGGTGTGGAGTCCTCTCTCCCTGTGGCCATATACCACGTTGACTGCATTTTTATAATACCGCTACACCTCCTGAGCTTTGTAACACGGTCAAGTAGTCTGTTGACACTCAGAAACATTCTGAGGTCTAAAATTAGTCCTCCGAACACAATTTCTTCTCAAAACCTCAGTCCAAAGACCACTTATCCAGCCCATCTAGGCTCAGCATTAAAACTAGGCTCTGATACCAAACTATAACGTCTCTGACGCCATGGTCGGGCCAACATTACTACGCGGAAAAACACTATTGTAACATATTATGCATTCTTATGAAATACAATTGCTTAATTACAGCTAAACACAACGTAAGCACATTAATACTGTTAACATACATAATCCACGGCATTAACAATAATTCACGAATACAATGAAATGCATATAAAGATTGCTAGAATCATAGCCATGCATATTTAATTGAAATTATACGCATGTATATACTTATCTTTTAGACTGGATGTAATTCACCAACTGCGTGTAGACCTCCCACGAACCTCCTAGCTTTAGACCGCACTGCTCATCACTCTCAGCAGTAGGTCACCCCTGAGCTAGGCCTAAGCTCCACCGGGTAGGGATTCCTAGGCTAGGCAGGGAATACATGAAGACACACAATCACAGGAGAAGGATCCTCTCCCAGGAGCCACTTATGCCCACTTCCCACAGACTCTCATTCCCCACATGTCTGTCCCACCCCAGGAGTATACACCTTCACTGTCACCAAGATAGTCCATCGACTGCTAACCTCCCTTCCCTTGGGCTTCAGCAACAGACTAGACCGGAAGTCTCTGAGCTTTGTGGCAGCTATAGGACTCCTTCTAGGAGTTCTCACTTCCTCCGCGCACTTTCTCACCTGGAGACAGTCGCTCATTGACTGGGTAACCTGCCTCTTCAACAACAATCACCTCCCTCACACTGGCCAACAAGCCACATGCAATCCAGCACTACGTGGCCACAACAGTCAATTGGGAAAATGGGTATGGACACCCGAAACGGAAACGATCATCACTAAAACAGAGCGCGGCTCTGCGATTACATGATGCATTGAGCTTTCCAGCAAGCAACACAGGATGCACGACTCAACAATTATTGAACATTCGGTTCTCCCAACCAACAATAAGGAACAGACTCACCTCTTTGGTTTCAGAGATGCGTAAGTTGTACAGAGGTTCAATCACAGAGGCCAAAACATGTACAAATGGAGGATGGAGGAATTGGAAGGTCGAACCCCGAATTCAGGTGATGGTTGGAGGAATGCCCACCCAACTCCTGCACAACAATCGACGGAAATGGAAAGAGAACCCCCAACACGGCTCATTTCCTAGGTTAAATCGCATGCGTCTGGGTCAACACATGTCGCCCATGAAGCTACATGCAACCCTCCCCAGGAACTTAGGACAACACATAGATTTCACATGGCTGTTGGGATAATATTAAAATATTATTCCTAAGGACTTAAGCCCTTAGGCTCCACACTTAGCCTTTCTTTCCAACCTTCCAGCCCCCAATCCTTTACCCAGGCTTAGTCCCCCATCACTCATTCATCGTGGTTAGTCCACATGCTTAGATGTTTTGTATTAATACTGTGCATAATTACATGTACAAAAATCAGGCTCTTGGCCTTCAACACTTAGGCTCCCTGGCCTAATAACACATAAGCCCACTAGCTTATATAACTTGGCTTACCAGCCTTATAAACTTGAATTATAGTTCATAAACAATCTTTATACTTTATAGACATGATTTACAACAAGGCTCGGCTTTGGGGACATTACACTTTTCACCTGGGCGCGACCCTCATTTCATAGGCATCAAAGAAGCAATCAATTGTATCCATAGCTTTTGCAGAGGCATAGTATGTCATTGCTACCTCAGCTTCCTATCAAGTTGTGTGGCTAAGAAGAATATTGAAAGATATGTCACATACAAAAAACGAGCCAGCTCCTATCTTCTGTGACAACACCTTAGCAATTTCTCTATCCAAAAACCATGTGTTTCACAAGAAAAGTAAACACATTGACACCCGCTTTCACTTCATCCGCGAGCTTGTCAATAATGTTGTCAATAATGGTGACATTGCATTTCAATTTTGTGGCTCACGAGATCTACTCGTAAATATTTTTACAAAGCCACTAGGAAAATTCGTTTTTGATTTTCAGAGACAACACTTGGGCATTATCAGTGCTGATGTTTGTAACTGTTGAGTTTAAGAGGGAGTGTTAAATATAATGTAACCTCTGACTGTACACTGCCAGCTGTCGTACACTAAGTTGTTTATGTTCTTGATTTGCTTGAGCCTATTTAGTTCAGTGCTTTTCCCTTTTCTTATTTACTATTTTTCTCATATACTCAATATACTGAATACTATTTCTGCTCTGCTCTTTCTCTGTATTATCTGCTTCTCATTTTATCAAAATGAAAACCTTGTGGTTGATTTCTTAGCTCAAGCTTTTGGCTTGCCATTTCTCAGTCCATATCTGCAGTCATTAGGCTCTGATTTTCGTCATGGGGCCAACTATGCCTCGGATGCCAGTACTATTCTTCAACCAAACACTTCAACTCAGTGCACCAAACTGATAAGCAGCGCACCAAACATATGCTAATGCGCCGGTTTCACCAACAACATTCAACGCGCCCAAAGACCAAGCACCAGGCGCAACATTCAACGCGCCCAAAGACCAAGCACCAGGCGCGAAGGAGGAAGGCCACGAGGGTGAAAACAAATCTGCAGCCACAGAAAACGGATTGCTGCAAAACAAAAAATGCAGAAAACGAATTGCAGGAACAGAGGAACAGAAAACGAATTTTAGGACAGAACGAAAACAGATCTGCGATCACAGAAAACACCACTCAGATCTCTTTATTTGAATTCATATTTAAAGGAAATTACATGCAACTAATGCTTCGTAAATAACGAAGCAACTCACAGTCTTACTCGGCAATGAAAACAAGAAACAACAATTCGACAGTTAACTAAGGAAATCGCGGAGGAAATCACAGAATAAATCGCGGAGCAACTTATTCGTCTAACACACCCCCTTAAGTTGGAGCGCGACAATCATTTAACCTAACAACACTCAGCTTAGATCTGAGTGATACAAATGTTTCTGTGCC
>JZKD02S1075662.1:393251-408434 GCA_000966675.3 Picea glauca
CTTCTTTTCCACCACGCTGCCCTCAATAATGCTGTTGCCTGGACTGGGCTAGCAGCAACCGCTTTCTTTCTCGGCCATTCTCTCCATAACAGACAGAGAATACCGTAACCTAATATGGGTGCCCTTCCAGCCACAAATGGATTTCGCCGTAAATGATTGTATATAAAGCTCGCGGGCGGCGGGAGGAGTAGTACCGAATGCTTCCAGATCGTAACAAATATCAGAATGTACTGCGATTGGAGTAGTACAGAAAGTCTATATGCAGTACAGTACACGGAGAGATCCTGACTGGAAAGTGTATTAATAACGCAATGCATTAGTAATAATTTGGTTTTATATTTAAATAGATGGCGTATGTGAACGATCACCTTCGTACGGTTGAACAGTCAAAAGCGAAGGTTATCCGTTATACGTCATGTAGAGTTTTGACTCTGTATAAGGCTTTTTGAATTTGGGTTGTTGGGAGCTCTGGAATTTACACCTAATTTTACATTAAATTATATATTCTTTTTAATGGCTTTCTTAACAATTTAAAATATAATGTATTTTTTATTTGAAAAAGAAAGAAGCACATGGGTAATGATTGTATCTCTTTTTTTTTTCTTTTTCAAAAGTTATTATTATTATTGTAATCTCCTCATTATTATTATTGTAATCCTTCTAGGTTAATAATTTAAAATATAATTTATTTTTTATTTGAAAAAAAAGAGATTAGTAATAATGAGTACTTAAGAATAATATTATACTATGTTATTTAAAATTTTTATTATTTATTATGAAATTTAATTAATTATTTATTAAAAAAGATTATTTAGCTATATTTATATCCATGTGTAAGGTTTTCCATGACACACACTGAGCACACACGCTTTTTGCATAGATTTGGAGACGAAACATACAAAGAGCACAAGGAGGGAGTGATCACTTGGGTGAATAAAATCCTTTGGGTGTGAGCATGAGCACCTTTGGTGCACGATGGTGACGTGTGACACCAAGGGGGCACACGTCTTACTTTCTTTAGAACAATTGACAAAGACTTGGATTGTGTTTAGGCAAGGGCGGGGCAACTTGGGAGCATGCCTAAGGAGCGGACTCGTCTACCCTCGACAACATGGGTGCACCAAAGAGATTGGACAATCCAATCGACACACCCACGAGGAGTCACGACGATCGACACGAGAGAACAGACAAGGCAAGGGGCGTGCGCCCAAGGATGGGGCGTGTCGTTCCAACTGTCATGACAATTGATGGGCGTGCAGGCTTGGATGGGCACACTGGGTCCATGGAAGGGCACGACGAGTCGTTTGAGTATAACGATTTCCAAAAGGTCACGACACACCCTAGAGACATGGTGTTTCACACAAGTGACCTTTGGAGTTCCTATAAGAGCAAGAGAACACAACCAAAGGAAGGCATAGAAGATTGGCAAGAGATTTGGAGAACAAGTCCGAGGCGAGTCAGAGGCAACGGACTAAGGCATAGTTTCCAAGATAGAAGTCAAGTATCCAAGAGTGGGATGCTCTGGGGGGTTTTGGGGAAGTTTGGAGGTGCAAGTATGTTGGAAGCATGTGTGAGGCCAAATCAAAATTTGTGTTAGCTTGGTGAAAGTCTACAGAAATGAAGGGAAAACAACTCTGCAGTATTTGGAATGGATGAGGTGCACCACAAGAGGTTGCGAAGACAGTTGCAATAGAAAGTATTAGTGTGAAAAATGTGTGTATGAGTGTCTTGGTGAGGTGAGGCGAGTTGTATGACTCAACCAAAGTTGTAAACCGAGTCAATAGTGTTGTAATGTTCCCGTTGGCCTAGGAGTCATAAGGAGTGGTTTCGCTAGCCTAACTTGGTTCCCGTAGGCTAAGTCGGAAAAATTACCTGGGAAACTCAACTTTTTCCTAGTAAATAACTTTATAAAGTGAAAAGGGGAAAAAGGGGGACATGGGTCTTAAGCAAATGAAGTCACCTAAAAATTATAAAGTGTACAAGCATAAAGTGACTTCAGAAATAAAATAAAAGTAAAGCAAGTGGGAAATAACTCAATTCAGAAATAAAAGAGGGGAAATGAGGAGGTGCCCCTCATTTTTTCTTTCACTCACTTGGAAATTACATTTGGAGAGCTCTTGAGGAAAGAGTCTAGAGGTTTTGGAAACCCTTCATTTATCTCTAGTTTCGTTGTTACAACGATACACCCTAGCTAGATTTGGGAAGAGCTCGCTTCAGATTTCTTCATTGATCTTCATTGTAGCTAAGTTCATTGATGTTTAGTTTTCCCTTGTGACGGAAGAGTTTCATGATTTCTAAGTGAGTTTGATTTGAAAGGGGGTCGAATCTTTTGTGTTGGGCAACATACTCTCAATGAAGAACATTTCTCTGCAATGGGGGCGAATTTAGGGTGTGCTGGATGCATATATTCAGTTGGGTGGCCGAGTTTACACTTGAATCTGAGCTCTTCAACTCTGTGGGTCGAGTTACTGTTTCGAGGGGCTGAAATATAAACTATGTTGGGCGCTTCGTTCATTCTAAGCGCATTAATTATTTTCTGGGCACACTTGTGTAAGTATTAGGGTCCTATTCTTATTGTTGGGGGCTATTATCTCATTGTTGGACGTGTGGTTTATTCTGAGAGACAATCCACCATTGTTGGGTGTCTTTCTCTTGTTGGGGTGACACAATAATAATCCCTAAAGGATGTTCTTTTATTGTTGGGTGTTATTCCGCCATGTGCGCACCTTTGTTCTTGTTGGGCATTACCTCTAGGCGCTTTCCTCACTTTGTTGGGTGCTTTTCTCTACTATTGGGCACTACAAAGATTGTTAAGGTACATGTATGTTGTTATTTATATCCCTATAAATCTGTAGCCATCAGCTAGTACCTACGGGCTCATATTCGAAGGCATGTATCAACTGTATGAATATATATCTTTCTTAGGCATCACTATTTTTAGCCCAGAATCATATATCAGTCCTAGTTTATTGTGTTTACAACTGCTCTATACTGAATATCATTATCATATTTGATGTTTAATGGGTGGTTGAGTTACTGATAATTTTATGTAGTGCCATTGTTGATGAATATACCAAACAACAAATCCATTATATTTGTTATGTGTCAACCTTTTGACAAATATATTAAGCTAGACCAAGGAATAATTTTGGGAAAACATTGTCTCTGAATTATCATCAGTTGTCCCATTGTAAGAGATATTAAATTGCACCTAAAATAGTTTGTATGCAAACCGTTTGAATAAATTTCTCAATGACAAACCCTCCTTCAAATCAAAAAAATTGTCTCAAACTTAAAGGGGTATCAAGTGGGTATCTTGCAGTAGTATCAAAGCATGTTCCTCTGTAGCTGTGGGACTTGAGGGGAACTTATAATCATATTTATGACACCAGAAGATGAACATAACATTACCTACATAAGTCGTAGGGGAAGACCACCAGATCCCCCCATTGGGGAATAGGAAAAAGTGGTTAGAGAAGAAGAAACACGAGAGGTAGCACTATCTATCTCACTTAAGGGCAAAGGAACTATGGGGGAAGAAGATGATGCCAGAATCAACAATTTGTTTAATATTTTGAATGATTTGGCCAAGGGTCAAAAGGTCATGATGGACCTTATGAGGCAGCTAGATAAGAATTCCTTGAAGGGCTCAACGAAGCAGAATCAGAATGGTTATGGGGGCTCAAACAATGGAGAGGGTAGCCATTCACACACTACCATGAAGAGCCAGCCCCACTTGTACACCAAATCCCCCAGACCCACCATGCCTCAATTTTTGGGGAATGATGTCGCAGGTCCATTGATGCAGGTTGATTAGGATGAGCCCTATAGAGCATATTTAAAGGAGTATAGGAGGCTGGGAGATGATTTCCACTCAGCCATGTCTTTTGAAGAGTTCTGCAATATGAAGAGAAGAAACCGATAGAGAGGGCCCACGATGGCCATCACACAAAATTTTGAGCTACAACGTACCCTTGGGAAGGTCACCATTCCCAACTTTGATGGGGGCTTTAAATGCTTCGTGAGATCTTGGGTGTAGAAGTTGAACACTTACTTATAGCTGCACCAGATGAAAGAGACATATGCTATTAAGTTGGCCACCTTTCACCTAGATGGTGAGGCCCATGAGTGGTGGTACCATGGGTTAGTCACCATGGGACATGTCGGGGTCACTTCCTACCTGGAATTCACACAGAGGCTCATTAAGATATTTGACAAGAAGGATCTGGAGCTTCACTTCAGAGAGTTGGCTCAACTCAAGTAGACAAGTAGCCCAGAGGCTTATATATCTAAGTTTCAAAGGGTTGTTGTGATGGTGACAGACATTTCAGAGGCTCATTTGGTGATGTTGTTTGTTGAGCGGATATCGAAGCCTCTACGAGGATGGGTTAAGGATTACAAGCATGCCTATTTATAGGATGCAGTCAATAGAGCTTGTGACATGCAAGATGAAGTAGCTAAAAGTTGATTTCCGGCCAAACCCATTTTTATCCCAAAGACAAAGGAGACTAGACCACCTCAGAGAGATTGGGTCGAAAATCCCAAACTAGATGAAGAGACCAAGAGAGAATTGAGGAAAAAGAAATTATGTTTCAATTGTATGGAACCATGGGCACTAGGACACAGATGCGCTGGGAAGGACAAAATGAGCAAGGCCTATTACATTGAGATATACTCTGACAGTGAAAGTGTTGAGGATAAGGAGGTGGAGCAGGAACAGGGCCAGGAACATCCAATATCAGGAGAGGATTCTTCATAGGCTGGGGCTAAGGGCCCAGTCATGGCCTCAATGTCAGTATTTTCGAGGTATCATACCTTTAGGGTTAGGGGTGTCTCACAGGGGCATAAGGTGACAATATTGATTGATGGGGGAGCATTGCATAACTCCATTGACACTAACATGGTTGAGAGGAGAGGAATTCGATAGGTTCACAGTAGTCATACCAAGAGGCCACTAAATGAGTCGCACCAAGTGGATTTCCAAGCTCACAATAACCATGGGAAACTACTCAATGATAGATGATTTCTTCATGGTGGACATACCAGACACTAATCTAGTACTGGGAATTCAATGGATTTACTATATTCGGAGATACAGTACTGATTAGAGGACCATGGAGATGGAGTTCACAGGCCTGGATGGCAAGAAAGTGGTCCTATGAGCCATGCACCACTACACATTGAAGATTTTGTCATTGAACAACATGGAGGCAGACATGAGGCATGATGATATAGAGTGGGTTGTAGAGTGTTTTATTTCTAACAGAGATCCACGAGACTGTCTGCAACAACTTTTAGAGGACTTACACGTATTACTCTGCAAACATCATAAGGTATTTAGAGACATTCCTCCTAACATTCCACCTAATAGAGGTTTTGAGCATATCATAGAGTTATAAGAGGGGGTCCAAGAAGTTATCACAAATCCCTATTGACACACTAAAGTTTACAAGGAAGATATTGAAAAAACCATCAAAGAATTGTTGAAAACGGGCCACATCCACCCTATTTCTAGCTCGTTTGCCTCTTCCATTGTCTTAGTCAAGAAGAAGGAAAGTACTCTGCGGATGTGTATTGACTATAGGGATTTAAACAAGAAAATGATCAAGAATTGGTGCCCCATACCCAGGATTAATGAATTAATAGATGAGCTCAGGGGAGCTAAATTTTCTCGAAGATTGATCTTTGATCAAGGTACCATTAGATTAAGGTACGAGAGCAAGACGTACCTAAGACAACATTTCGATGCCACTATGGGAATTATGAGTTTATGGTCATGCCATTCGAGCTAACTAATGCATTTTCCACTTTCCAATCATGTATGAATCATCTGTTCAATAAGCAGCCGAGGAAGTTCTTATTGGTCTTTAGATGATATAGGTACATGAAAGAAACCTCTCCTATTCTTCAATTTAACTTTAGATGATATAGGTAAATTTACCATATATCTATCTCCATATTACAACTTATACAACAATTTTTGGAACTACATGAAATATTGGACGTGCATTTTAATTTGGTCACTTAGTATAGTTGTGACGTTCCAAATTATAAGACAAACTTTGCCTCTTTTGCACAACAACCCTTTTTAAACTTGAAATTGCAAAATTAACAAAATGAATAGGTCTAATATGATAAACCAAACCCCCAACAACTTTAACAACTCAAATATAAGGTATAATAAAACCTTGGCTTACTTTTTACAAACAATTTATGTAGTTCTAGGGTTTTACTAGGCATCTCTTGCCTATTTTTGAACATAAGAGGATTTTATAACTACAAATGAAAAACTAAATATATAGGATTATGTAAAATGAATTAATAAATCATTTACAATTTTAACCACTCAAATTGAATGAGTTTCAGGACTTGGGCATGTGTTTTAGGGTAATTTGGCATGCAATTTACACTAAGGAAAAAATTACACCAAAGAAAAATTTTCAATTTGTCCTACAAAACTATTTTTGGTATTTTTTCATAGAAAATGGTTTTAAGTTTAGAATTTGCACAAACAAAGATATAGACAAATGTACAAAATTTCTACAACCATGTTGTTTTAGTGTCATTTTCCACCATATATGATCATGGCGAATCATTGGCCTCAGTTACAACCCTTTCCCTATTTGCAGGAGATGAAACCCCTTTTCCTCCCAAAATACATCAAAAAATCCCATTTTTCAAGATGTACGCAACTCTCCTTAAAACAACCCATGTGCATACGCAACTTGCTAGTTAGCATCCTACGTACATGTTTAATTGTCTCAAAAAAATATAATTTCTAATATTTTGGGCAGAGTTGAGAGGCTCCCTAGGTTCCCAACCTCCTATAGCCCAACCATAACTACTCCAACTAACAAAAGGGAGAATAAAAGAGATCCTTAGGATGGAGGAAAATCATCATGAAAGAGATGCGACCTCATGCTAGAAGTTTCCTTATAGCCCTGCAAGCCCCTGTTTCCCTATATTTATGAGATTTTATTCTACCCCAAGGCTCTCCTTTATACTCCTTTTTTTTAGTTGTATTTATCGAGAGAGTCACGTGCACCTCAAAAGATGTGACTTTTTTGCTTGTTTTTTAGCCTTTTTTAATCTCTGTTTTAGCTAGTTTGGGGTTTTTTTTTTAGGGGTTTGGTCCCATAAATTTTTGTGGCCTATAAGAGGTTGGTAAGACCTTAAATTTGAATGGAAAATAAATATTTTTTATCCATTTTTTTCTCCATTTTTTTTCCCTTGGATTGCATGACTACAAGACTAGTCTTGTTCTCAGGATGTTAGTTTTCTGGCCATTGTTGTGGTCATTTTTTAAACTTGAGTTTGTATTTGAGTTCAATACTTTTCATTTCTGTTTTCCTTGGTTTTTTAAAACATAAAAGAAAATTTTTTCCTTTATTTTATTATCTTTTGTTAGTTTTTCCTTTGGTAGAAAAAAAGAAAAAAAAAATGGAAAACCTAGTTTTTTGCTAGTTAGCTCTATTTCTTTCTTTGCATTGTTTTGCATTGCTATTTGGAAAAGAAAAAGATATTAGCATATGATTTTGTTTTCTTCTCATATTGAAATCATTTCAAAGGGAAAATAAAAAATGAATCCTTGTGTTTTCTTCTTTTTCTTTTCTCAAAATATTGCATTGTGCATTTTACATTAGAAAGAGAAAAGATTGCATTCCAAGGTTTGAAATTTTGTTCCTGTATTTTCTTTGAAACTCTTTTTCATTGAAAAATTAGTGTAAAGTTTTCATTGATAGTGTTATTATAAGTTTCATTTTTGCAAGAGTCTCAAACAACATCAATTTCACTTCCATATGTTTTGTGTAAATAACAACCAATAAAATGAACACTAAAATTAAAATTTACTAGACTTTGTTTCTAGGGTTCACAAACAAGTTTGGGGTTTGGGACTTGGATTAGGATTGTAGAGATAAATCTCCAAGGTAGGTAAAAAAAAAATAGGATTCTAATATAGGGAGATTGAAATCCAATTTTTGCATAAGTATATTTGGGAATCTCCTCTAAAAGAGGATTCAAGCATGAGGTCACGCAAAGGTGAGCCAAGGAGATAACTTCTCTGAAGCTTAACTGAGCATAGTGGAGAGATCGTATATTGTGGTTTTTTATTGTAGTGATATTGAATCATCTAGTGTCAGTCCTCTGCAAATTTTGAACTTGGTTGAGGTTTTCTTGAAGTGATACTGGCCCTCTTGGAATTAATCCTCTGGAAGCTTTTGATCTAGTTTGAGTTTTTCTGAAGTGACACTAGCCCTTTTGTAGACAGTCCTCTAGAAGAAATTAGGGATTAGTTTCCCTTCCCATACATTTGATACCAATTGTCTACTGTAACCCCCAAATGTTGAATGAAATTTGGTGACATTAGTTTCTTTTCTTATGGATCTTAGGGTGGTCCCAGGGGTGAATTCTGTATTACACTTTTCAATACTACTATAGGGTGACCCATGAAGTGTGGATGCTTACACCAGATAAGGATGGTTAGTGGAGGTTGTGATAACTGCTTCTGACTCCTTCATTCATCGCTCTTGGGACTTGATCAACCCGTTCTAGTATCTAGAAGGTCCCTTTCCACTTTTTAATTTCTTTGTACTCATGACCTTATCCACCCGACCTGAAGTTTTGGAGAAGTTGTTTGTCTGCAATGTTTCTCTTAGGAATTTTTATTGAAGTGTTTCTTTGAATAGTTGGTCTTATGTTGTGTATGTATCACCTATTTTAGATCATTGATTTTATGTGGTCGACCAACTGCTCTGCTGGTTGGGAAGGGCCTATCATATTTTTCTTAATAGCATGGAGCCACCTTCTAGAAGGCATGGGATTTTATATCACTAGTTCACTAGAGTCAGTGTATATGAGACTTTTATGTACATGAAAAATCCTGCAAGGTACGAACATATGCATAAGAAAGTCATGGATAAATTTCTTGAGGATACCAACCAAGGGAACCCCTCACAAGGGGTTTCTTGTGCTTTTCCATTATTTGGAAATGTTGGTTACCCCTTGATGGCCACCTTGAACATTCTTGGGTTGAATTTTGGACTATCGATTTGGTTTTGGACACTCTGAATGTCCCAAATACTCTTGATGCTTCTAAGATAAGAACCTTATTTTATAGGCATCGTATGTATGTTGATCATTTATATTTTTCATCCACAAAGTCTACTCCTTCTCCTTCTCCTTCTGTTGGTGAAAATCTTTCTACTAGTAAGAAAAAGTATAAAAGGAACAGTAAGAGGAAGAGTAAGAAGAAGAAGTCACCAACCTCTACTAGTCATGTTGGAGATGAGCCACCCACCTCTATGAGTCATGCTTGGAGCACAAGTCCAATCACTACAATTCATACTGACATCGAGTCTCTATCCTTTTCAGGTCATGCTCAGGGAAAACAACCACTTGTTGGGAGTGAAATTCCAGTCACTTCTAGTCATACTGGCATTAGTTCTCTAACCTATGTTAGTCATGTTGGAGATCAGTCGAGAAACTCTACAATTCATGTTGGGGGAAAGAGTCTAGTCACTGCTAGTCATATTGGACAAACGTGTCCAACATCTCTAAGTAAATTTGGAGATAAACACCTAGCCACTGCAAGTCATGCTGGGGGGAACCCATCGGCCACTACAATTCATGTTGGGAGCATTGATATGGTTGAGAAACCTAGACGAATAGGATGTAATCCCAAGTTCCCTTGTAATATTTGCAAGGGATGTCACCTTACTCATTTGTTCCCTACTATTGTCGTAGTACAAAGAGGATGGTCCTTGTCGGAAGGCCCTTATAGTTATGAGTCATCTTCGGTTTACAAAAAATTGATTCAATCATTGGTTAATGAGGTGGTCATGCCGATGGAATATTTTGTTCATACCATTATTATTTTGGGGGCTGATGTGTCTCTTGACCATGTTTTCTCGCATCCTATTCAACCAGTTGTTGACAGAGTGTTCATGCTGATGTAATCTTCGGTCAATCCCACTGTTCTCTTAGAGAGTGATGAGTTTACCAAAGTGTTCTCACCGATGAAATATTTGGTTGATCCCACTCTTCTTTTGGGGAGTGATGTGTCTTCTGACTATGTCTTTAGAATTTCTAGTACATCACCTTCTAAACAAGGGGAAAATCCAATGCCTATGATTACACTCCCTCCAAGTCCTGGGATGGTTTCCTTTGATTGGAACGATCTTATCGAGTCTTTTATTCCTTATTTTGCACCTTTCCAGATAAATGTTAAGGTTAATTCAATGGGAGTTTACCGATGTATTGTAGATGAAGGATTCTCTACAAGTATTTTATCTTCCTCGACATGGAAATATTTGGGTTCTCCCAAGATTGTTTCAGTTACCAGTGATTTGTTGGATTTAAAACAATTACCTAGTGAATGTTTGATCATTTATCCTCGGTTACCTATCACATTAGGTGGGAAAACTATCCTAGTCGATATGTTAGTGGTGCCAGACCCTTTAGACTTCAATTTAATTCTCAGGCATGATTAGTTTTATGCTATGAATGTTGTGGTGTCTACACTTTTTTAATGTGATGCAATGGGGGAATGTAAGACTTTGTTTTCCCCTTTTCCCCTGAGTGATATGATGTTTCCTCTTGAGTTTTATCTTACTTTTTTTAAGACCTTGAGCCTTAGTATTTTTGTGTTGTCGAACCCCAGTTTCGTTCATGTTGAGATGTCTTCAGATGAGGCTATCCTTGAAGCTATGATGATTTATTTTTTACCTACTCCTGAACTAGAGGATTTACAGGTTGGTTTCCAAAGAATCCCTTGGCCTGAGCCTAGAAATGGGCTCTACCTAGAGAAGTATTGTGCGCAATCTACAAGGTTATGTAGTACTTTGTACATATTGTACTTTTAGGGTTTCTTGTTTTAAACTTATGTATCCCATAGCACGTGTTTTTATTAGAGGTTTCTATGTTGGACTTATTAACTTCTAGATGAGTGTTTTTGGTCTTATCTATAGTGTTGACATGTTTTACAAGAAAAGTGTGCTTGCCATTGATGGCAAGAACAACAACGAACCAAATCACGAGAGACCAGAAGACGAGAAAGCGCAGAATGTGTCAGGCATGCACCAAATGTCTTTTGGGAAGACGCAAAAGAGAAAGCTCGAGAATCTCAAGAGGAATAGTGCAGAGTTGCATGCATAGTGAAATTGTGTGCCAGGGCCGAGGTTAATTCCATTGCCAAATATCAGGAGAGATAGCATTCTAAGAAACGTAGATGAGACCCAAAGAGATCAGGACTCGCAGAAGGATCAAACGTCGAGGTATTTGACACTTAGAAATTCTTCCAAGATTGCGTGGTAAATCCTGACCGTCCATTGAGAGATGACACGTGGAGATAGATCAACATTTTTTTGACTCGTAGATCGGGAAATCAGAGATTTGAGAAGAGAGAATTCATGAATTCTGAGTTCGTGATTTCATTACAGCCGTTGGATCACAAAAGGTTGTAAGTCGTTTATCAAGAGCAGGTTTCGGAAATGCGGGAGTCGGGATAAGGGAGGTGAGTAGTCCTCCAACTCTGCGAAATTTGAAGTCGTGATGATATCTGAGCCATTGGATCCAGAGGACACGTCGTGAGAGATCATCATTTCACTGACTCGCAAATCAGGAAAGTCAAAGGCAAAATTGCAAGAACTCTTGAAGTCCAAGTTCACGAAGAGGATATCTCAACCGTTGGATCGAGGACTAATCTGGGCCATCATATCCAGGAGAAGAACATCAAGTAAGCAAGTACAAGTGGAAAACCAAGTCAAAAATACCACGTCATCAAGACCACATCAGCAAGACCACGTCCGCAAGGACATGTGGTGAGAGATCAACACTTTGCTGATTTGCAAATCACGAAATCCATAGGAAGGAATGAATGCATGAGACATGAACTCACAAAGTCCTAAAGTGAAAAGAAGTGATATCGACTGTTGAGTCACGACAAATATTAGACCATTGATCTGAGGTGATTGAAGTCGCGAGTTTGATACTCAGAAGAAGGGAGGTGCTCTAATCTTTGACATCGTGAGTCATAAAATTGTGAAATGTGAAGAAGAGATCTAGACCGTCGATCGAGGAATGTCTTGGGTCATTGATCTAGCATGAAAAAGATAAGATTTCGTGATTCGATCTCAGGCGTTGGCTAGAAGGAGAGATCTAGACCGTTGATTTGACGCAAGTAGAGTTTGCAGATCATGAGTAGGGAGAATCAAGGCAAGTCACAAAAGGAGTTCGCATTAGGCAAAGTCACGAAGCACCCAGGAGGTTAAGCCCTGGGTCAGAGCTGGAGGTCACATTGTCAAAGGATTAAGGGAGGATCTAGCACATCGCTAGTCTGCACATCAAAGATCACGAAGGCATGAAGCACCTTTTGGATAGGCATCTAATCAGATCTCTTGGTCACATGGAAGGAAGGGGCTTAGCCAGAAAATCTAGCACCCACTGTGAATTTTTCTCAGGAAGGGAAAATGCGCCAAAGGCATGAGCACGCGAAGGTTCTTTGGGTAACTACCAGAAACCACTGATTATTTCTGCTAGAGAATTCGAAGAGGCTTTAGGGTGATCGCCAAAAAAGATGAAGAGACTCGAGTTAACTATTAGTGGAATGAAGAGACAATTGACAGATTGAAAAATGTTAAAGACTATTACTTCCGGTGATGCCAAAACAATATCAAGATGAACGACCATTCATGATGAAAAGTTACAAAATAACCGCCAGAGAAGATGAAGAGTTTGAATGATGATCAGGAAGAGGCATCAGAGTGTCAAAGACATGCATAATAGATAAGAGGGTGTTCTTTTGGTGTGAGAGATGTTGTGGGCATGTGTAGAGGTGGTGCACAACCCGATGCACAGATCAGAGATGCAGTAAACAATCTGGAGGGAAGAACAGTGACGTAGTGAAGAGCATGTGAAGGCATAGCACATAGAGGGTATATGGCGCACACAACATAAAATGAAGGAGAATAGAAAGAGCAATGATAAGAGTAGAAAGACATTGATGCGGGCAAGGAAGAGCAGTGTAGCATAACAATGATGATAAACATGAAGGGTGAATTTGAAGACTTCACCATGAATTTGAATTTGAAGAACCATGACAGATTGTTTTGAAGACTTCAGGTGAATTATGATCCTCACATATTTTGTTCTCCTACCCGACTTTGATTCCACCACCTCTTTGACATTAGTACTTTCATAGGATCAACTTGTTCACTTCATTGGTTCTAGATATTCTCTTTTGAACTTGAGACATAGCTCCATTGTGTATCTATTCGTGGCTATGATATACATTTTTGGATGGATCCATTGTGTATAGTTTTTATGTCCATGGACATCAATTATGATTTCATTACTCATGGATCTGAAGTGTACTTGATTTGGCGACCATGCTTACATGACACTGAAGCATGTGAATACCCAAGTTGAGAAGAGAGTATCTTACTTGTTTTTGTTGTAGGTACGGTTCTAGGACTGGTTTTCAACTAATCCTACCCAATGGACCCTCCACAATCTCATGACTATTTTTAATGTATTTCAACCATTGATTTCTCTTTTGACCTCACACATTAGAGGGCATCTGTTATAGATTCATTTTTCATTGTATATTCTCATGACGACTCATTGAACTTAGTTACAGCTCTTTCCCTATTTGCAGGATCTGAACCCCCCTTTTCCTCCGAAAAACATAAAAAAAAAAAAAAAAAATCATTTTTCAATATGTACATGACTCTCCTTAAAGAAACCTGCGTACATACACAACTTTATAGTGATCAACCTACGTACATGTTTGATTGGCTTAAAAAAATACAATTTCTGATATTCTAGGCGGAGATGACAGGTTGACTAGGTTCCTGAACTCCTATATCTCATCCATAACTACTCCAAATAACAAAATGGAGTATAAAATATAGACTTGGTATGTAGGAAAATCATCATAAAAGAGATGCAACCTCATGCTAGTATTTTCCTTATATCCCTAAAGCCCTCATTTCCCTATATTTATGAGAATGTCTTCCCCCCTGAAAACCCTTGTTTCCAGGATTTCTGTTCCTCTTTATCCCATCAGGAAGAATCCTATTACTTCATAGGTAGACTTCATCATCTCAGCCGTTGGGTGGAGGAACTTGGAGCTTGGTTCTAGGATCGTGCCACAATAGTGACAAGTTGTAACCAACCTCGTTTGTTGTTATCAATAAAAGAACTCTCATTGTCTTCCGATTCCTTTTTTTAATTCATGATTTCAATGATATTGTGTGTATCTTATTTTGAATCTATCATCACATTTGAATTGATTATAGTTAATTAGTTATCATATAACTACTTTCTTGCAATTGCATACTTCTTTGATTGCAGGATTTTCAGAAGATCATCATCAAGGCTGATTTTTGGAGCGAAAGACTCAAGTAGGATCTACTTCAAATGTAGGGTTCCAGGTATGTCCTTATCCCTTTCTTCTAAAAGTTAGTTACTAAAGGTAGTTGTTTCTAATTGATTGTCTAATTAAAGGTTCAGAGGAGTGTTTTAAAGGAATTTCTCTATTGTGTCCATGATCCAAAGCCATAGGACTTAGATTTTTGTAACACATGTAACTTGTAATATTTCCTATAATATTAACCTCTTCATTTTATACGATATGTTTTGTTTTTTTTTCACAAAAAAGGGTTTTATTTCTCTAAAGGAACAAACAAAGGTATATGAAAATGTAAAAAGATAAATTACACACTCTTAACCAACTTGAATCAATGAATTTGCAGGCGAACAAACTCTATATTTTCTATGATTTATTCTCTTTAAAGTATTTTCTTTTATGGGTTGGTTATTTGTTGTTAATTTTTATGCCATTTTATGTGTATCATTGGTTGGTTAGAAGTCATTGACCTTGATTTTACTCATAACTCACCATCCCCTGATTCATCAAAAGGTCACGAATCTTTGTACATAGAAATCATCCTTTTTGGAGTGTAAATGTAGTCCTAATTGTACAAACATGTTAAAAATATTGTAATCGTCAATTTAAAACTAAAATATTAAATTATAGAAGGTTATACAATGTTGGGCTTGTATTTTCATATAGCCAAATTTAACAATTTGGCCCTTTGGTTTTATGAGACAATTTTTATCCTTTATGCACATCAGGTAGATTTTTGTTTTAAAAGTCCAATATTGTTGCATGAAATTGAAGTA
>JZKD02S1075662.1:408616-433322 GCA_000966675.3 Picea glauca
TGTTGAACGAAATTGAAGTTTAGCATGTTTACAGGTAGAGTGTGCTTGTCATTGATGGAAAGAAAAACAACGACGTAGAGTGTGCTTATCATTGATGGAAAGAACAACAATGATGATGGAATGATTACAGGAAAAATGTGCAAAATGAATGAAATCTCAGGAGGAATAGTGCGAGTTTGCAGAAGGAATCAAATATCAGGAGGAATAATGTAGAGTTGCATGCAAATCTCAAGCATGTGCCAGGACCGAGGTTAAATTAATTTCGAAAGCTCAGGAGGAGGAGAGACAGTGGTCATTGGATCAAACACTGTGAAGAATCTGGACCATTAGATCAGAGTCCAAACAAGAGGAATGAGTGCACAAGAGAGGAACAGATCCCATCGGTTGGATCTGACTGGCGAGGATCAACAATCATTGGATCCAAAAATAAATTCACAACGATTAAGCCTTTGGATGAGCGTAGGAGAGAGGACCTGTCAAAGTCCTAAAGCCCTAAACTAAGAAAGGACTGTCCATCGTCAAGACTGATAGGTGGCACACGATCCACAACAATGGAGGAAATCACTTCGAGACTTTTTAGTTTGAGATCTGAAATCCTCGATGTTTGGAGAGCTATAGAGCCGGAGTAAACGTCAGTCGTTGAATCATTCTAAGTGGAAGGACATGATAAGATAAAAGATATTCATTGTAGACAAATCAAGCTATTGATCTAATATCTTGTTCCAACGAACGTCATTTGTTTTGGGTATAAAGATGTGAGGAGGTTTAGCTCCAGAGAAATCACTTCAAGAGTTTAAGTTTGAGATTTTAAATCCTTGAAGTCCGAATACCTGGAGAGTCAAAATGAATCCTTGACCGTCAGATAATCCGAAGTAAATATCATTCATCAGATCATTTGAAGAAGATCTCAAGCATCAGATCATCTGAAGTTAATCTGGGTCGTCTGATCCACCGCGTCAGTTTGAGATTTGAAATATCTAAAGTCCAAAGAGCTGGAGAGTCGGACTAAATGACAGTCGTCATATCATTTTAAAGTGGAAGGACATGATAATCCAGAAAAGAAGCATCATAGAAATATCGAGTCGACAATATAAGAACATGATTGATGAACAACATTTAGTTTGGGTCTAAAAGTTGTGAGGAGGTTATTGTTCGGGGATTCTCACTTCAGAAGAAATGGCGACTTGAAAAGTTGAAATACCCAAAGTCCCAAAGGCCAAAGTCTCGAAGTGAATGAGGATTAAACAAGCCTATGTCAACAAGGACATGTGGCACAATCAGAAAATGACAAGTGTCAAGTTGGTTCAACATTTCAAGTGCATGCAAAAAACAAATCCGAGCAACACGTGGCAGCTACTAGGGTCATGACACTTTATCAAGTGATGTAAGTAAGTGACATCACTATGGGACTTTTACTACAAGATTTTTACCACCAGCAATTAGCCTAAAGTCATGAATTCCTGAATGCCAAATACCTGAAGAAGATCCAGATCGTTGATTGCCTGAAGGACACATGGAAAAAATCTATGCAGTTTGGGGAAAATACTCCGAGAAAGTGTGAAGGTTTAGAATTGAAATATCCAAAGTCCCAAGACCTGAAGGATATCTCTACCGTTGATCCAAAAGGGACATGCATCATTGGATCATCAACTCTATAAGATTGTTGTTTGGAAGAAACGAGAATTTGATAATTGAAAGTCCCGAAGGCCGGACTCGCGGAGGAGATCCTGATCGTAGAATGAGGGAGAAAGGTGTCAATAGATCTTCCACTACGGAATATTTTCATATGGGTAAAGTGAGATTTGAGACTTGAAAATCCCAGAGCCTGGATCAATAAGTATATCACAGTCCTTGATCCAGGAAGAATAGATCTGAATCATTAGTTCAGGAGCACTGTCAAGCTCGTGAGATCGATAGTCCCATTGCATTGTGGGGATTTAAGGTGATACAACGTTAAGGAGATGAGGGTGGGCCACAATTGAAACTATGGTTTTGAAGAAAGGACAAGTGGAGGCTTGAGGTAAATTGTGGGGTGAAAAGCAGTTTGTTCTAAACCACCTTTGGACGCATCCGCAATTGCATGGTCACATGAACTCATCGCCTAAGGTCATATCAAGGGAAGAGATAGCACGTCGCTAAGCTCCACTTCGGAGTTCGGTAGATCAGGAGTTGGGAGAGTCGGGGTGGCTCAGGACAGATGACCTAAAACGCAAAGTCTCGAAGTGATTGGCCCCAGGTCACAACCAGCTATCACGTGAAGGAAGGGGCTTAGGAGCCGAAGAAGCCAAAACCAACTGACTGTAACTGACAGTGATGAGAAATAGTTGCGACTACTAGATAAGCCAAATAATCTCAGGAAAACAACCAGTGATTATGAAGACATTCAACATAACCTCCAAGGAAGATGAAGAGTTTCCATGATGCTCATGCAGAGGACTCAACATGTGAATGAGAGGCAAAACAAAGAAGAGGAAGTGGATTCCCTCTTCAGTTATGTTGTGGTCAGGATGAGATGCAGTCGATAACTTGAATGGTATAACAGTGACGTAGTGAAGAGCATGCAGAGGCATAGCACATAAGAGGGACATGGTGCATAGAGCATAAAAGGCATAAGAAAAAAAAGTGCAAATGAGGTGTGTAGGAAGACCCTGATGCAGGAAGAGCAGAATAGTGTAGTAGAACAGTGATGAGACTAGTCATCCATTGATAAATATTGTATCACTGTGATAAATTTATGAAAATAAAATATTTATATTTCAGGGTGATATGGAGGTGTTAGGAATGATTGTTGTCCTCTGAGTTTCAAGTGGGTTCTTGAACACAGGGAGTTGTAGCTTCCATCTGGATGCAGCCAGAAAAACTAGGGTGGCATGGTGGTGAAAGGGAGAACTATTGTTCTTTGTTATACAGGTTGGTACCTGTGAAGTTGGTGCTTCCATCTAGTTGGTGTTGGAACACTCAGGGAGTTGGTGCTTCCTTCTAGTAGGTGCTAGATAAACCAGAGAGTTGTTTCTCTTAGAAAGTTGCAGCTTGTAAAATAGAGGTGGTAGCCTCACAAGGAGTTGGTTCTCATAAGAATGATAAGGTACAAAAAATAAGTATTACTTATCATATCAAGAAGAAGAGGTTTTTCCCTTTATGGGTTTCCTTAGGAAATATCTGTCTTTGTATATTTCATGTATGTGATTGATGTTGAATATTCAATTGCTTACTTCCCTGCATTATTGTGATAGTCATTGAGTGTTCTATAAAGAGTTTAAAATGGGCATAATTTTTTAAGCACAATAACAACTGATTCACCCCCTCCATCAGTTGTCCAACAAGGAACTTCAACCAATAAGGCCCCCATGTTAAACGGAACAAACTTGGAATCCGAGAAAGTTGGGATAGGAACCTACATAATGGATTTAGGTGCAGATGTCTGGGATGTGGTAGAGATTGGTTATGTAAAGCCAGTTGTACTAGCTAATAAGGATGACAATCTAGAATCCATATTCAATGCTAAAGCTATGAATCCTATTCTGAGTGGGCTTGCAAAAGAAGAATTTGTGAAACTTATGCACTTAGAATCTACCAAAAACATGTGGGACAAATTCATTATAAGTTATGAAGGTAATGAGAAGGTAAAGGATTCCAAGATTCAAACCTACAGAGTACAGTTTGAAAAACTACATGTGAAATAAGATGAAACTATTGGGAAGCACTTTCCGAGAGTTAAAGAACTAGTAAATGCAATGAAATCACGTGGTGGAAAAATTGAGGAAGCCTCTTTAGTTCATAAAATTTTGAGATCTCTGCCAGATAGGTTCAACCCAATGGTATTTGCTATAGAAGAACTTAATGATCTAAAAGCTTTGGCTTTTGATCAAATTATAGAAACGTTGACTGCATATGAAATGAGGATAGGTAAATATAAATCCACCACTATAGAAGCATCTTTTAAAGAAGATAAGAATGAGGAATCTGAGCCTGATGAAATTGAAGAAAAAATTGCGAGAAGACTAAATAAAGGATCAGACAAGTATCAAGAAAAATTTTCCTTCAAGTGTTTTAACCGTGGAAAGATAAGTCACTTTGCATCTAAGTGTCCACACAAGAAGCAGGATCAGAATTATGAAGGTGAAAAGAAGTACAAACCCAAGAGATTTGGTAAAAAGAAAAGTTTATGTGTAAACAATGATGACTCTTCAGAAGACACAGATAATGATTCTTCCTATGAAGATAAGGTTAATGACTTTATGCTTATGGCCAAAGAGGATTATGATAATAAAAACACGAGAAGTGATGTTAATAATGAAGAAGTTGTGGTTGATATGGAAGGTGAACTAATCAGTGCTTTAGAAGAGATTGACAGACTCAGACATAAGAAGAGAAAACAAAAACAGTTGTTGATGCAGTTTGTAAAGAATGGTAAGAAACCTGATGAAGACTTTTTCCTACTAAAAGTGGAGTTAGAAGAGGCAAAGAAAATAAAGGACACTCTGAAAAAACAGTTATCATAGAAGAAGGAAATATGTGAAGATATGGAAGAAGAAGTAGTGAAAACTAGAAAAGAGTTGGAGAAGTTTGAAGCCCTGTATCACCAGAATTTGTCAAGTATCAAAGCCTTAGAAGGATTAGACATCATTCTGAGTCAGCAAAGGAATCCAAATTTGAAAAATGGTTTGGGTTATGAAGAGGGATCAAGTAGTGGTTAGCCAAGTAACAAATAATCCATCAAGTTTGTCAAATCTACAACGAATGACAACAAGAAACCTGCAGAAACAAAGGAATATAATCATCCGCCAAGGAGGAGTAAAGTAAAAGGTGTGTCAGAACTGAATCTGTAGAACAAATAAGTAATACACCCTCTGCTCAAGAAAATCATCAGCGTGAAATAAATCGACCTGCTCCAAGAAGACAACCATTTTCCAGGTACAAATATTTTTTCTATGGATATTGTTTCTACTGTTCTAACTTTGGCCACAAAGCTGTAAATTGTTCCTTAAGATTTATACATGAGAAATCAAGACACCCAAGAAATAAATACCTTCCAAAACAAAGTATGAGACCACCAAGTAACAAACAACCATAGATTGCAAGTTGTCAAATTAAGTTTAGAGACATGCAACTGTGGAGGTCAAGAAATAATGAATAGCCAATGAGTCGAAAATGTTGCACCAATCACTTTGACCTATTGAACAATGAGATAGAATGTTATAACTATCATAACTTCTGCCACAAAGATGCAAAATTCCATCTGAAGAATTACAAAGTAGATTCAAGGATAAAACCCTTAGCTAAAAATGCCAGCACATGGAAAAAGAAAGATAATGAAAAATGTGATGTAGTACTTTCATCTCAAAAACAAAAAGAACCTTGGTATATAGAAAATGGATGTTCCAAACACATGAATGGATACAAGGATAAGTTTATGTCTATAAGTAAAAGTAAAACAAGAAATGTGGCCTTTGGAAATGATGAACCAGGTAAAATCAACAGGGTAAAGGGATGGTGAGTTTGAGTAATGACAAAGGAAAACCCCAGGATGTACTTATTGTAGAGGGGACTGAACATAATTTTCTCAGTGTAAGTCAAATTTGTGACAAAGGATGTGAAGTGGTGTTCACTTCCAAAGATTGTAAGATAAAGTCTGTAAATTCAGGACAAGATGTGGCTAAAGGCATAAGGATAGATAATAATGTATATGTGCTAAAAGAAGATAGAGAAGAGTGTCATGTAAGCAAACATGATGAGAGTTGGTTATGGCATAGAAGACTTGGACATCTAAACTTTGACCACTTAATCAAGCTCAAAAATCTTGAGGCAGTAAAAGATCTCCCAAGAATATCAAAGCCATAAGATTTTGTGTGTAAACCCTACCAAGTAGGAAAGCTAACCAGGACACAGTTTAAATCCAATAACTCTACTTCAAAAAAGAAACCACTCCAATTAGTTCATATGGATTTATGTGGACCATCAAGACAGGAAGGCACAGAGAAGGAAAACTACTTCATGCTGATCATTGTTGATTTCTCCAGACTCACTTAGGTTGCTTTTCTCAAAGAAAAAGCTGAAACATTTGAGAAATTTAAAATATTTAAGGCTTTAACTGAGAATCAAACAAGAAATAGATTAAAGGTTGTAAGATCAGACAGAGGAGGAGAATTTATGTCAAGTGATTTCAAGGAATTATGTGATAAACATGGGATCAAAAGAGAATACACAATCCCAGGAACTCCACAGAAAAATGGAGTAGTTGATAGGAAAAACAAAATAGTTCAAAAAATGGCCAGGTCAATGATGAATGAGAAGAAAATTGGTCAAACCTACTGGGTAGAAGAAATACACAAAACAATCCATATTCTTAACAAAGCACACCTCATACCACACAGTGACAAGACACCTTATGAATTGTGGTATGGAAGACCTGCTACAATCAAACACTTCAAAGTCTTTGGGAGTAAGTGCTACATAAAGAATAATAATGAAAACCTTGGAAAGTATGATGACAGGGCTAATGGAGGTATGTTATTAGGGTATACTACAAATAATAAAGGATACAGATGCTATAATAAGAGGCTGCATAAATTGGTTGATTGTATTGACATAAAAGTTGATGAAGGAGTCCCGGTAAGAGAGGTGAGAAATATTGAATCAACAACAGAGGATATGGTTGAAGATGAAGATGAACAGGTCCAAGAATCATAAAAATAAGACTCTGAGTCAGATGAAGATGCAAATACTCAGGAAGATTCAAATCAATAGACAACATCAAATCCTCCCTCCAAAATTACTCAAAATAATGATCCTGCAAGTCATATAATTGGCGATAAAGACAAAGGTGTACAAACCAGGAGGAGGATAATCAAAGACACCGAGAAATCACATATAGCCTTCATATCCATGGTGGAACCCAAGAACTTCAGTGAAGCCAGTGAAGATGTTAATTGGTTAAAATCAATGAATGAGGAATTGGAACAGATTGAAAAGAATGACACTTGGGAACTGGTTCTTAGGCCAGCAAATAAAAATGTAATCAAAGACACCGAGAAATCACATATAGCCTTCATATCCATGGTGGAACCCAAGAAATTCAATGAAGCCAGTGAAGATGTTAATTGGTTAAAATCAATGAATGAGGAACTATAACAGATTGAAAAGAATGACACTTGGGAACTGGTTCTTAGGCCAACAAATAAAAATGTAATAGGATCCAAATAGATCTATAAAAATAATATGAATGAGCAAGGAATTATTGTAAGAAAAAAGGCTAGATTGGTCTACAAAGGATATGCTCAAATAGAAGGATTGGATTTTGATGAAACATTTGCGCCCATATCAATATTAGAAGCTATAAGAATGTTCCTTTCCTATGCTTCTCATAAAGAGTTTAAAGTCTATCAAATGGATGTCAAGTTGGCTTTTTTAAATGGAAATCTAAAAGAAGAAGTCTATATGGAACAACGAGAGGGTTTCCAACTATCAGATAATCTTGACTTTGTCTCCAAGCTAAAGAAATCCTTATATGGGTTGAAACAAGCTCCGTGTGCCTGGTATCATAGACTGGATACGTATCTTCAAGGCAAAGGGTTCAAGAGAGGAACAATTGACAACAATCTATATATCAAAACAGAGGGTAATGATTTGCTTATTGTGTTGGTCTATGTCGATGACATCATATTCGGTAGTAATAATGCTTCATTGGTACAATGGTTTTCTTCTGCCATGCAGTCTAAATTTGAAATGTCTATGATAAGGGAACTGTCATTTTTTCTTGGCCTACAAATTACTCAGAGATCTGAAGGAATATTTCTCTCTCGGGAAAAACATCTAAGAGAAATGTTGAAAATGTTTCAAATGGAAGATTCTAAACCTATGAGCACACCTATGGTCACTGGATGCAAGTTAATCAAGGATGATGATTCACCTGATGTTGATTAAAGTTCATATAGGTCTATGATAGGCAGCCTATTGTACATCACATGATCCCATCCGGACATAATGCATGTTGTTGGAATGGTAGGAAGGTATCGGTCTGCACCTAAAAAGAGTCATTTGTTAGCTGTCAAAAGAATATTTAGATACTTGAAAGGAACAATGAACTATGGCCTATGGTATCATAGGAATCATAATTTTCAATTATTAGTCTATTCAAATGCTTATTGGGATAAATGCATGGATGAAAGGAAAAGCATGAGCGGAGGTGCATTCTTCCTAGGAGATTCCCTTGTAGCATGGTTGAGCAATAAGAAAGGTTCTATTTCCTTATCAACTATAGAAGCTGAATACGTTGAAGTTTCCACTTGTTGTGCCCAAGTATTGTGGATGATTTAGAGACTTGCAGACTTGGAGTTAAATTATACTGCATCGATCCCAATTCATTGTGATAATACTAGTGCAATCAGTGTGTCAAAGAATCCTGTATTTCACTCCAAGACCAATAATATACCCATCAAGTATCATTTCTTGAGGGAACAAGTGACCAACACTGTTGTTTCTTTGCATTATATTCCATGCAAAGATCAAATTGCTGATATCTTCACTAAACCGCTTGCAAAAGATCAGTTTGAGTATCTATGCCAGAAATTGGGCATGACCCCATTATCAACCTAAGAGATTCCATCCTGTCAGGGGGAGTACATGTTGGTTGAATATTTGATACCTCCGCAAAGTACTGCAACAGCTTAGGGGGAGCATGTTTTCTTTGACATTGATGTCAAAGGGGGAGAAAAGGAGTGGTATGGATGCTACAATTGGAGGAATAAGAAAAATAGCCCAACCTTTTAGGGTTTCCATCAATGCCAAAGAGGGAGATTGTTGGCATGTTTATAGACAGAGTGTGCTTGTCATTGATGGAAAGAACAACAACGATGCAGAGTGTGCTTGTCATTGATGAAAAGAACAACAACGACAATGGCATGATTACAGGTAGAATGTGAAGAAGGAATCAAAGCTCATGAGGAATAACGTGAGTTTGCAGAAGGAATCAAAGCTCAGAAGGAATAACACAGAGTTGCACGCAGAGCGCAAGCGTGCACCAAGGCCAAGGTTAACTTCATTTCCAAAGATTACGAGGAGGAGTGACAATGGTCGTTGGATCTAACACTGTGAATAATCTGGACCATTAGATCAGAGTCCAAACAAGAGGAATAAGCGCACAAGAGAGGAACAGATCCCATTCGTTGGATCTGAGCGACGAGGATCAACAGTCATTGGATCCAGAAATAAATGCATAAAGGTTAAGCCTTTGGATGAGCATAGGAGAGTGGACTTGTCAAAGTTATGAAGCCTCAAAGTAAGCATGGATTGTCCATCATCAAGACTAACAGGTGGCACACGATTTAAAACTCTAGAGAAAATCACTTCGAGAATTTTCAGTTTGAGATTTGAAATCCCTGAAGTCTGGAGAGCCGGAGAGTTGGACTAAACTTCATTCATTGGATCATTCTAAATGGAAGGACATGATAAGCTAGAAGAGCTACATCACAGACAAATTGGGCCATTGATATAAGATCCTGATCCAACGAACGTCATTTTTTTCGGGTATAAAGATGTGAGGAGGTTAAGCTCCAGAGAAATCACTTCGAGAGTTTAAGTTTGAGATTTGAAATCCCCAAAGTCTGAAGACCCGGAGATTTGAAATCAATCCTTGATCGTTGGATCGTCTGAATTAAATCTCAGTCGTCATATCATCTGAAGAAGATCTCAAGCGTCAGATCGTCCGAAGTGAATCTGGGCTGTCTGATCCAGAGCATCAGTTTGAGATTTGAAATCTCCAAAGTCTGGAGAGCCGGAGAGGTAGAGTAAATGACAGCCTTCAGATCATTTTAAAGTGGAAGGACAGGATAAGCTAGAAAAGAAACATTGCAGAAAGATCGAGCCGACAATCTAAGAACATGATCGACAAACAACATTTAGTTCCGGTCTAAAAGTTGCAAGGAGGTTACTGTTCGGGGATTCTCACTTAGAAGGAATTGGCCACTTGAAAATTCGAAATACCCGAAATCTCGAAGTGAATGAGGATCCACATCAGCAAGGACTCGTGGCGTAATCAGACAATGACAAGTGTCAATTTGATTCGGCATTTCAGGTATGTGCAAATCACAAATCTGAGTGGCACGTGGCAGCTACTAGGCTCATGACACATGATCAAGAGAGGTTAAGGATCAAACTTGGTGCATTTGTATTTCTTCTTCCTATTTTTTTAAGACTGGAGTATGGAATGTTGATTTCGAATAGAAAGTGTTAGTTTCATGCATATGAATGCTGAGAGTGAGAGTCATCCAGTGTATTGTGTGCGACCCCGTTGAGTAAAAGCATTACTTGTATATGGTTAAGTTAGCTTGAGCTATTGAAATGTTTTTATTATGTTTTTCTTACAGTCAGCTTAATCTATGTTATTGTTGTTGAATGGGAAGTAATGTTGAGATAGATAATTTAAGACAGTGTTTTCAAATTTAATTGAATGTTGTTAATCTTTAGGGGAACATCATGTGGATTGAGGGAATTTCAAAGGAATTTATATTATTGAATTTTGTTTATAATGGGAAAAAATTATAATATAAGGAATATAATTGATTGTTGGAATTTTGTTTATAATAAAAAAAAAAATGATAATATAAGGAGCACAATCGGAGATTATTGATTATTGGAATTTTGTTTATAATGAAAAAAGTGATAATATAAAGAATACCATCAGAGTTTCAATACATGTGCATTTGTAGAAAAGATATATGTTGGAATTTTGCTTACGATGAGAAAAAGAAAGAAAAGTATTGATTGTGTAAGGAATATATTCAGAGTTTTAATACATTTGTATTTTTGAAAAAAGATACATGTTAGTTTTAAAAATGATATCTGAAGTTTCATATAGGTTGGAGGTTTATCAAAAAAAAATTGGTGAAGAGTTTGTTGTATTGTATGGTATAGTTGATATAGCATTCAATGCACTGCATACATGTACACAGAAAGAGAAGAAAGAAAAAATAATTCAATTTTTTTTTTTTTAGGATTTGGATTGAGTTATAGCAATTTTAATATTTATAGGGTATTTTGTTTTAGCATATTTTGATAAGTGTTTGATTGATTCATGGCAATGTAAAGTGTTGTTTGAGGTTTTTTTGGGGATAAATTATGTATGAAATTTTGAAATGTTCAACTTTGTGAGTGGATACTCTATTATTTAATTTCAGCTTTATTTGTGAGTGCTCTAAAAGTTGAAGACTTCAATTTTTTTTATAGATTTTATCTCCAGAAAACTCAATCAACATTATGACTAATTAACAATATTATGTAAAGCGTTATAAGTTGCAATTTTGAAATCATGGTAATGTAAAGTGTTGTTTGAGGTTTTTTGGAGATAAATTATGTATAAATTTTGAAATGTCCAAAGTTTTGAGTGGACATTCCATCATTTCATTTTCAGCTTTATTTGTGAGTGCTCTAAAAGTTGAAGATTTCAATTTTTTTTACAGAGAGAAACCTCAATCAACATTATGACTAACTAACAACATTATGTAAAGTGTTATAAATTGCAATTTTGAAGTCATGGCAATGTAAAGTGTTGTTTGAGGTTTTTTGGACACAAATTATGTATAAAATTTTGAAATGTCCAACCATTTGAATGGACACTTTATCATTTCATTTCAACTTTATTTCAGAGTGCTCTAAAAATTAAAGATTCAAATTTTTTTAGAGAGTTTATCTCCAAAAAAACTCAATCAACATTAAAACTAACTAACAATATTATGTAAAGTATTATAAGTTGCAATTTTGAAATCATGGCAATGCAATAAAGTATTATTTGAGATTTTTTGGACATAAATTATGTATAAAATTTTAAAATGTCCAAAGTTTTGAGTGAACATTCTATCATTTCATTTCAACTTTATTTGTGAATGCCCTCAAAGTTGAAAATTTCAAATTTTTTTACAGAATTTATCTCCGTAAAACTCAATCAACATTATTACTAAGTCACTAACAAAACACTAACAACATTATGGAAAGTGTTATAAGTTGCAATTTTGAAGTCACTGTATAAAAAATATTTTTGCACTTCTTGCCACAGGGCCTTATCCACGAAATTGAAGGTTAACATTAATAATCCAAAGATTTAATTTTGTTATTAATGTAGATTCAAGCATCCAGTTTAGCCGTCATAATATGTCGACCAGCGCTTCCATCACAATCAGATCTTTTCACAGACATTCCAGAGTAACCAGAAAACATTTTATACATACCATTTCTGAAAACCGATAGGAGAACAATACATATTATCAGAGAAAACAATAGATATCACATTGATACTGTCAACAAACAGTGGGACACTTCACTTTGTAGATAGACATTAACCGGACGCTCTTCAATGGTCTAAATAATGAAAGAAACTATTCTATTTAAATCCCATGAAGCAAAGTAGCCTGGGGCATAGACTGAATCTATAGAGAGAAAATAGAAACTGTGGTTGAAAAGAAAGGGTCCGAGCAAAAGAGATAACAAGAGGAGAACGACACAATGCATGGGGAATGAAGGAGCGGCGGCGCTTGTTTTTGTTCCATTCCCATTAGGAATCTGGCGCTGCGAAGAACCCATCGGGGAACAGAGGGTGGAGAATCTGGCGCTTCCTGGTGGAGAACCGATTGGGGAACAGAGGGTGGGGAATCTGGCACTGCCTGGTGAAGAACCGACGGGGGAACCGAGGGTGGAGTCCGAGTAGGTATGGAAAAAAAACAAGCGCAGCCGCCCCTTCATTCCACATGGATGGTGTCGTACTCTTTGTGCTATCTCTTTTGCTGGGACACTTCTTTTCCACCACGCTGCCCTCAATAATGCTGTTGCCTGGACTGGGCTAGCAGCAACCGCTTTCTTTCTCGGCCATTCTCTCCATAACAGACAGAGAATACCGTAACCTAATATGGGTGCCCKYCMAGCCACAAATGGATTTCGCCGTAAATGATTGTATATAAAGCTCGCRGGCGGCGGGAGGAGTAGTACCGAATGCTTCCAGATCGTAACAAATATCAGAATGTACTGCGATTGGAGTAGTACAGAAAGTCTATATGCAGTACAGTACACGGAGAGATCCTGACTGGAAAGTGTATTAATAACGCAATRCATTAGTAATAATTTGGTTTTATATTTAAATAGATGGCGTATGTGAACGATCACCTTCGTACGGTTGAACAGTCAAAAGCGAAGGTTATCCGTTATACGTCATGTAGAGTTTTGACTCTGTATAAGGCTTTTTGAATTTGGGTTGTTGGGAGCTCTGAAATTTACACCTAATTTCACATTAAATTATATATTCTTTTTAATGGCTTTCTTAACAATTTTAAATATAATGTATTTTTTATTTGAAAAAGAAAGAAGCACATGGGTAATGATTATATCTCTTTTTTTTTTTGCTTTTTCAAGAGTTATTATTATTATTGTAATCTCCTCATTATTATTATTGTAATCCTTCTAGGTTAATAATTTAAAATATAACTTATTTTTTATTTGAAAAAAAAGAGATTAGTAATAATGAGTACTTAAGAATAATATTATACTATGTTATTTAAAAAAATTATTATTTATTATGAAATTTAATTAATTATTTATTAAAAAAGATTATTTAGCTATATTTATATCCATGTGTAAGGTTTTCCATGACACACACTGAGCACACACGCTTTTTGCATAGATTTGGAGACGAAACATACAAAGAGCACAAGGAGGGAGTGATCACGTGGGTGAATAAAGACCTTTGGGTGTGATCATGAGCACCTTGGGTGCACGATGGTGACGTGTGACACCAAGGGGGCACACGTCTTACTTTCTTTAGAACAATTCACAAAGACGGATTGTGTTTAGGCAAGGGCAGGGCAACTTGGGAGCATGCCCAAGGAGCGGACCCGTCTACCCTTGACAACATGGGTGCACCAAAGAGGTTGGACAATCCAATCAACACACCCACGAGGAGTCACGACGATCAACACGAGAAAACACACAAGGAAAGGGGCGTGCGCCTAAGGATGGGGCGTGTCATTCCAACTGACATGACAATTGTTGGGCGTGCGGGCTTGGATGGGCACACTGGGTCCATGGAAGGGCACGACGAGTCGTTTGAGTATAATGATTTGCAAAGGGTCACAACACACCCTAGCGACATGGTGTTTCACACAAGTGACCTTTGGAGTTCCTATAAGAGCAAGAGAACACAACCAAAGGAAGGCATATAAGATTGGCAAGAGATGTGAAGAACAAGTCCGAGGCGAGTCTGAGGCAACGAACTAAGGCATAGTTTCCAAGATGGAAGACAGGTATCCAAGAGTGGGATTCTCTGGGGGGTTTTGGGGAAGTTTGGAGATGCAAGTATGTTGGAGGCATGTGTGAGGCCAAACCAAAATTTGTGTTAGCTTGGTGAAAGTCTACAGAAATGAAGGGACAACAAGCCTGCGGTTTTGGGAGCGTATGAGGTGCACCACAAGAGGTTGCGAAGACAGTTGCAATAGAAAGTATTGGTGTGAAAAATGTGTGTATGAGTGTCTTGGTGAGGGGAGGCGAGTTGCGTGACTCAACCGAAGTTGTAAACTGAGTCAGTAGTGTTGTAATGTTCCCGTTGGCCTAGGAGTCATAAGGAGTGGTTTCGCTAGCCTAACTTGGTTCCCGTAGGCTAAGTCGGAAAAATTACCTGGGAAACTCAACTTTTGCCTAGGAAATAACTTTATAAAGTGAAAAAGGGAAAAAGGGGGACATGGGTCTTAAGCAAATGAAGTCACCTAAAAATTATAAAGTGTACAAGCATAAAGTGACTTCAGAAATAAAATAAAAGTAAAGCGAGTGGGAAATAACTCAATTCAGAAATAAAAGAGGGGAAATGAGGAGGTCCCCCTCATTTTTTCTTTCACTCACTTGGAAATTAGATTTGGAGAGCTCTTGAGGAAAGAGTCTAGAGGTTTTGGAAACCCTTCGATTATCTCTGGTTTTGGTGTTACAACGATACACCCTAGCTAGATTTGGGAAGAGCTCGCTTCAGATTTCTTCATTGATCTTCATGGTAGCTAAGTTCATTCTCTCGTAGTTTAGTTTTTCTGTGTGACAGAAGAGTTTCATGATTTCTGAGTGAGTTTGATTTGAAAGGGGGTCAAATCTTTTGTGTTGGGCAACATACTCTCAATGAACAACATTTCTCTGCAATGGGGGAAAATTTAGGGTGTGATGGACGCATATATTCAGTTGGGTGGCCGAGTTTACACTTGAATCCGAGCTCTTCAACTCTGTGGGTCGAGTTACTATTTTGAGGGGCTGAAATATCAACTCTGTTGGGCGCTTCCTTCATTCTAAGCTCATTAATTCTCTTATGGGCGCACTTGTGTAAGTATTAGGGTCTTATTCTTATTGTTGGGGGCTATTATCTCATTGTTGGACGTTTGGTTTATTCTGAGAGACAGTTCAACATTGTTGGGTGTCTTGCTCTTATTGGGGTGCCACAATAATAATCCCTAAAGGATGTTCTTTTATTGTTGGGCGTTATTACTCCATGTGCGCACCTTTGTTCTTGTTGGCCATTACCTCTAGGCGCTTTCCTCACTTTGTTGGGTGCTTTTCTCTACTATTGGGCACTACAAACATTGTTAAGGTACATGTATGTTGTTATTTATATCCCTATAAATCTGTAGCCATCAGCTAGTACCTACGGGCTCATATTTGAAGGCATATATCAACTGTATGAATATATATCTTTCTCATGCAGCACTATTTTTAGCCCAGAATCATATATCAGTCCTAGTTTATTGTGTTTTCAACTGCTCTGTACTGAATATCATTATCATATTTAATGTTTAATGGGTGGTTGAGTTACTGATAATTTTATGTAGTGCCATTGTTGATGAATATACCAAACAACAAATCCATTATATTTGTTATGTGTCAACCTTTTGACAAATATATTAAGCTAGACCAAGGAATAATTTTGGGAAAACATTGTCTCTGAATTATCATCAGTTGTCCCATTGTAAGAGATATTAAATTGCACCTAAAATAGTTTGTATGCAAACCGTTTGAATAAATTTCTCAATGACAAACCCTCCTTCAAATCAAAAAAATTGTCTCAAACTTAAAGGGGTATCAAGTGGGTATCTTGCAGTAGTATCAAAGCATGTTCCTCTGTAGCTGTGGGACTTGAGGGGAACTTATAATCATATTTATGACACCAGAAGATGAACATAACATTACCTACATAAGTCGTAGGGGAAGACCACCAGATCCCCCCATTGGGGAATAGGAAAAAGTGGTTAGAGAAGAAGAAACACGAGAGGTAGCACTATCTATCTCACTTAAGGGCAAAGGAACTATGGGGGAAGAAGATGATGCCAGAATCAACAATTTGTTTAATATTTTGAATGATTTGGCCAAGGGTCAAAAGGTCATGATGGACCTTATGAGGCAGCTAGATAAGAATTCCTTGAAGGGCTCAACGAAGCAGAATCAGAATGGTTATGGGGGCTCAAACAATGGAGAGGGTAGCCATTCACACACTACCATGAAGAGCCAGCCCCACTTGTACACCAAATCCCCCAGACCCACCATGCCTCAATTTTTGGGGAATGATGTCGCAGGTCCATTGATGCAGGTTGATTAGGATGAGCCCTATAGAGCATATTTAAAGGAGTATAGGAGGCTGGGAGATGATTTCCACTCAGCCATGTCTTTTGAAGAGTTCTGCAATATGAAGAGAAGAAACCGATAGAGAGGGCCCACGATGGCCATCACACAAAATTTTGAGCTACAACGTACCCTTGGGAAGGTCACCATTCCCAACTTTGATGGGGGCTTTAAATGCTTCGTGAGATCTTGGGTGTAGAAGTTGAACACTTACTTATAGCTGCACCAGATGAAAGAGACATATGCTATTAAGTTGGCCACCTTTCACCTAGATGGTGAGGCCCATGAGTGGTGGTACCATGGGTTAGTCACCATGGGACATGTCGGGGTCACTTCCTACCTGGAATTCACACAGAGGCTCATTAAGATATTTGACAAGAAGGATCTGGAGCTTCACTTCAGAGAGTTGGCTCAACTCAAGTAGACAAGTAGCCCAGAGGCTTATATATCTAAGTTTCAAAGGGTTGTTGTGATGGTGACAGACATTTCAGAGGCTCATTTGGTGATGTTGTTTGTTGAGCGGATATCGAAGCCTCTACGAGGATGGGTTAAGGATTACAAGCATGCCTATTTATAGGATGCAGTCAATAGAGCTTGTGACATGCAAGATGAAGTAGCTAAAAGTTGATTTCCGGCCAAACCCATTTTTATCCCAAAGACAAAGGAGACTAGACCACCTCAGAGAGATTGGGTCGAAAATCCCAAACTAGATGAAGAGACCAAGAGAGAATTGAGGAAAAAGAAATTATGTTTCAATTGTATGGAACCATGGGCACTAGGACACAGATGCGCTGGGAAGGACAAAATGAGCAAGGCCTATTACATTGAGATATACTCTGACAGTGAAAGTGTTGAGGATAAGGAGGTGGAGCAGGAACAGGGCCAGGAACATCCAATATCAGGAGAGGATTCTTCATAGGCTGGGGCTAAGGGCCCAGTCATGGCCTCAATGTCAGTATTTTCGAGGTATCATACCTTTAGGGTTAGGGGTGTCTCACAGGGGCATAAGGTGACAATATTGATTGATGGGGGAGCATTGCATAACTCCATTGACACTAACATGGTTGAGAGGAGAGGAATTCGATAGGTTCACAGTAGTCATACCAAGAGGCCACTAAATGAGTCGCACCAAGTGGATTTCCAAGCTCACAATAACCATGGGAAACTACTCAATGATAGATGATTTCTTCATGGTGGACATACCAGACACTAATCTAGTACTGGGAATTCAATGGATTTACTATATTCGGAGATACAGTACTGATTAGAGGACCATGGAGATGGAGTTCACAGGCCTGGATGGCAAGAAAGTGGTCCTATGAGCCATGCACCACTACACATTGAAGATTTTGTCATTGAACAACATGGAGGCAGACATGAGGCATGATGATATAGAGTGGGTTGTAGAGTGTTTTATTTCTAACAGAGATCCACGAGACTGTCTGCAACAACTTTTAGAGGACTTACACGTATTACTCTGCAAACATCATAAGGTATTTAGAGACATTCCTCCTAACATTCCACCTAATAGAGGTTTTGAGCATATCATAGAGTTATAAGAGGGGGTCCAAGAAGTTATCACAAATCCCTATTGACACACTAAAGTTTACAAGGAAGATATTGAAAAAACCATCAAAGAATTGTTGAAAACGGGCCACATCCACCCTATTTCTAGCTCGTTTGCCTCTTCCATTGTCTTAGTCAAGAAGAAGGAAAGTACTCTGCGGATGTGTATTGACTATAGGGATTTAAACAAGAAAATGATCAAGAATTGGTGCCCCATACCCAGGATTAATGAATTAATAGATGAGCTCAGGGGAGCTAAATTTTCTTGAAGATTGACCTTCGATCAAGGTACCATCAGATTAAGGTACGAGAGAAAGACATACATAAGACAACATTTCGATGCCACTATGGGAATTATGAGTTTATGGTCATGCCATTCGAGCTAACTAATGCCTTTTCCACTTTCCAATCATGTATGAATCATCTGTTCAATAAACAACCGAGGAAGTTCTTATTGGTCTTCTTTGATGACATCCTCATATACAACAAAACATGGGAAGACCATCTATGACATCTTGATGAAGTACTTGGTATTATAGAAAGTCAACAATTGTATGAAAATGAATCCAAGTATGAGTTTGGTATGACAAAGATTCTATACTTGGGGAATGTGATTGGGACGAATGGGGTATAGGTGCACCAAGAAAAGATTAGGGTGATCATTGAGTGGCCAAATCCCGAGAATGTGACAAAACTAGAGAGTTTCCTTGATCTCTGCACTTACTACATGAAATTTGTTAAAGGATTCTCATAGTTGACAATGCCACTGACCGATCTCACCAAAATGGGGCTTTCGTTTGGATAGAGGAGGCTCAGGAGACATTCAAGAAAATGAAGTAGGTGATGATTTCATGCCTTGTTTTAGCACTCCTTGATTTCACTCAGCCCTTTATATTGGAGTGTGATGATTCAAGAATTGGGATATAAGTTGTATTGATGGAAAGCGGCCACCCAAACATGTTTGAGAGCTGCAAACTGTGAGAGTATGAGAAACATTACTCCATATATGACAAAGATATGTTGGCCATAATGCACGTTTTGACCAAATTCAGATAATACTTGGTGGGAAACAGGTTCAAGGTAAAGATTGATCATAATAGCTTGAAGTTACTCATGGAGAAAAAGGAGCTGAGAGAGCCACAACAAAAATGGATCAGTGAAATCCAAGCCTACAATTTTGAAATTGAGTATGTGAAAGGAAAAAATAATGTGGTTGTTGAAGCCCTATCGAAGATACCCACTCTCTCTCTCATGGATATTTCAACAGAATGGAAGGCACTTCTATTGGTAGAATACTCCAAAAACAAGTTTGCTTGTGAGTTACTTGATGGTCAGGTCTCAGATCATAGGTACAGGGTTATTGACAACATCATATATTATAAGGACCGGATCTACTTAGTAATAGAATCTCAGTTGAAATACAAAATTCTACATGTTGCACATAATTATCCTTTGGTAAGTCATCGAGGATACATGAAGACTTGTAGACAAATTTGGGAGAAGTTCGATTGGAAGGGTCTCAAGAATGATGTACTAAAGTTTGTACGGGAGTGCCACATCTGTTAGTAGAATAAGGCAGAACACACCCATCCAGAAGGATTGACCAAATCGCTTCCCATCCCTAAACAAAAATGGGAAAGCATTTTGAAGGAGATTATTACAGGGTTGCCTTAGGTTCAAGGGAAGGATTGTATCTACATGGTGGTTGAAAGGCTTACTAAATTAGCCCATTTCTTTTCCATATCTTCGAAACACTATGCAACAAAGGTAGCATAATTATTCTTCAGAGAGGTATTTTAGCTACATGGACTGCCCAAGACAATTGTCAGTGATCGAGGCAACAGATTCATAGGGGGTTTCTGGCAGGATCTATTCAGAATCGTAGGGACAAAATTAACACCCAGTACCAGCTATCACCCTCATACTGATACGAAAACCAAAATTGTGAACAAATGGATGGAGGGGTATTTGAGAAATTATGTATCGGGGTAACAAAAGGAATGGATCAAATGGATTCACTTGGGTGAGCATTGCTATAACACCACCTATCACATATCGATCGGGATGACACCTTTCAAAGCTTTGTATGGTTATGATGCCACCACCTTTTTTGACCGAGAATTTGGGGATAGTCGGGCACCCAAAGCCAAATATTGGATTCATGAGAGTGAGGACGTCCTACCAACTCTAAAAGATAACCTACAAATGACACAAAATCAATAGAATATGTATGTCGATAAGCATAGAGTGAAGCGCAATTTTGAGGTGGGAGACTTGGTATACCTCCACTTGCTGCCACACAAGCAGTCATCCTTGGAAATGAAAGGGAAAAAAAAATTGAAGCCACGATTCTATGGTTCCTACAGGATTTCAAGGCAAGTCGAGGAGGTATCTTATGAGTTAGATCTTCCAGAGGGGTGTAAGATACACAATGCATTTCATGTTTCATGCCTCAAGAAGGAAGTGGGACAACATATTGTCACCTCTACAGAGCTACCCTCATTAGATGATGAGGGGAAGTTGATTCTAATTCTAGAGGAGGTGTTGGAGACCAGAGAGAGAAAATTAAGGAACATGAGAATCAAAGAATACCTAATCAAATGGAAAAATCTTCCTATTAAGGATGCCACTTGGGAAGGAGAGTAGATACTGCAACATCCTGGATTGCATTTGCTTGAGGACAAGCAATCTCAGGCAGGGAGGATTGTAACATCCTCATTGGCCTAGGAGTCATAAGGAGTGATTCTGGTAACCTAACTTGGTTCCCATAGGCTAATTCGAAAAAGTTACCTAGGGAACTCAACTTTTTCCTAGGAAATAACTTTATAAAGTGAAAAAGGGAAAAAGGGGGACATGGGTCTTAGGAAAATGAAGTCACTTAAAAATTATAAAGTGTGCAAGCATAAAGTGACTTTAAAAATAAACTAAAAGTAAAGTGAGTGGAAAATAACTCAAGTGAGAAATAAAATAGGGGAAATGAGGAGTGCATTCACTCACTTGGAAATTAGATTTTGAGAGCTCTTGAGGAAAGAGTCTAGGGTTTTTGGAAACCCTTCATTTATCTCTGGTTTCGATGTTGCAGCGATATACCATAGATATATTTGGGAAGAGGTTGCTTCATATTTCTTCATTGATCTTCATTGTAGATGAGTTCATTCTCTCGTAGTTGAGTTTTCCCTTGTGACGACAGAGTTTCATGATTTCTGAATGATTTTGACTTGAAAGGGGTCAAATCTTTTGTGTTGGGAAACATACTCTCATTGAAGAACGTTTCTTTGTAGTGGGGGCGAATTTAGGGTGCGTTGGGCACATATCTTCAGTTGGGTGGATGGGTTTACACTTGAATATGAGCTCTTCAACTCTGTGGGTTGAGTTACTATTTCGAGGGGCTGAAATATCAACTCCGTTGGGTGCTTCCTTCATTCTTGACGCATTACTTCTCTTATGGGCACACTCGTTTAAGTATTGGGCTCTTATTCTTATTATTGGGGGGTATTGTCCCATTGTTGGGCATATTTCTCTTGTTGGGGCACCATAATAATAATCCTTGAAGGTTGTTCCTTTATTGTTTGGTGCTATTCCTCTGTGTGGGCACCTTTTTTCTTGATGGGCATTACTTTTTTGGTGCTTTCCTCACTTTGTTGGGTGATTTCCTCTACTATTGGGCACTACAAACATTGTTAAGGTACATGTATGGTGTTATTTATATTCCTATAAATATGTAGCTATCAGCTAGTACATACGGGATCATATTTGAAAGAATATATCAGCTGTATGAATATATATCTTTCTCAGGTAGCACTATTTTTAGCCCAGAATCATATATATGTCCTAGTTTATTGTGTTTGCAGCCGCTCTGTATTGAATATCATTATCATATTTAATGTTTAATGAGTGGTTGAATTACTGATAATTTTATGTAGTTCCATTGTGGATGAATATACCAAACATCAAATTCATTATATTTTTTATGTGCCAACCTTTTGAAAAATATATTAATCTAGAGGAGAGAATACTTTTGGGAAAGCATTGTCTTTGAATTATCATCAGTTGTTCCATTGCAAGAGATTTTAAAATTGCACCTACGATAGTTTGTGTGCAAATTGTTTGAAGAAATATATCAGTGACAAACCCTCCTTAAACTCAGAAAAATTGTCTCAAACTTAAAGGGGTATCAAGTGGGTATCTTACAAGTGTTCATATTCTAATTGTTTCACAATAAAAAATACTTAGCCGGGTGTTAGGCATGGTTTGTTCCACCCTCTTTATTTCTTTGATTGTCGTTCGTTTGTTGCATAGTTGTTCTCTTGGCTTTTCATGTTCATGGATGTATGCTTGTATATGACTAAGTGTTAAACTATTAACAATTGTCTAAGAATACAAGAGTTGCACTAGATTATGAGTGTGACTCGTTGGTAGCCTAGAACAGAGTATGGGTATGCTCTAAGTTAAGAGGCCTAGTCTAGACGAAGTATTCTTGGTCTGCCAAACATCCAAGTAAGAACAGTCGTGGTGTCGCATGCCCTCGGGAGGCGAACGATCGCAATATATGAACATGCATCTTGTGGGGTTGTGACAATATGTGACAATAAAATAGTTAGCAAAAAAGTGTATGAATCTGTCATAAGGGAAAATAGGTACATAATAGTCTAAAAAATATTGGAACTCTGAGTTATAGTATGCTTATGTCATTTCATAGCTTCTGTGTATTTACGTGGACCTAACTTGACTTTAATATTAACAAACATACTAGAAATCAACATAGTTTATATAACCTAAATATATTTTCATAGTGCGTCATAGACATATGCCAAAACAAGTCTAAGAAAATTTGTAAAAGAGGCTACCATTTCTGAATTTCAATTAGATATTCATCATCCTCATCCAAACTTATGGGATTGGATGGGGTGCCCTCCAGAGTAGTTTCTTGATCAACTACTATGACTGGCATATTGTAGTCTGCAATGTGGTCTAGAACACTGATCTCCACATTTAAATTGTTTTGCAAACTACATAAAATTTTCTATGAAGCAAGTTCAGTTTTTGAATAATGGCATGTTGTTGTTGTCCCTTGTCTTCATCGACCTAGGAAATAAAGGATTTATTAAGACAATATAATTCAATTCGCTTAAACACTTTGGTGTCCTATGATCTAGAAAAACTAGTATTAGGTACCCAATCCACGAATTCAACGTCCAATTGAGATTTAGAGAGCTCCCAACTTTTCTTACAAATGATTTTCTCCATGGAATTCATCTCCTACTTGACTATCTCTAGAAATCAACAATGGTATTTTCCTGTTTCTTTCATAGCATTTTCCTAGGCTCTAGTAGTTCATTGGGACGTTTTCTTGTAATTTGAGCTCCTACAGGTTGTTTGGGCTTACTACTTTGGTCTTTCTCACTGAAACCTATTCTTTCCTCTTAGCTCTTCTTCCTTCATGACCAATTGTTTGTTAAAGGTACAATTGAAATGGGATTGACTGGGCACACCACTGATAGGGTAAACTAGTTGTTCAAAGGAATCAACTTGGGTAGAAGTGGAAGCCTATGGTACATTGTAAACTTCAACCAAGGTATTTATAACCATAGATTTCATAACAAATACATAACTAATAACCAAACGAACATAGAAAACTTGGAGTCTCCATAGAATAACCTCGATGTGGAAACTGAGGACCCAATAGACAGATCCTTAACCTTGATTAATTTTCTTTCAGAGCATATGATCAACACCAAGACCAAACACCCAACATACCCAACAAAAAAATCATACAGACAAACTAATCTTGGTGGTGGATTGTAATGGTATGAAACTAGAGCCAATTTCTAGCTAGTATTTATCTCTAAGTACACATCCTTCACCATCCAACTATAATTCTCCCCTAAATCTAGACTACTTTTGAAATTAATGATTATGCACTTCTCTTGAGTCATAATGAACAAAACTATAGAGATAATATAAGGTGGATTAATCATAGAATGATGTTGTTAGTACATCCTTCAATCCCATGCAAGATATTGGCAATGAGCTGCTTCAATGTGGTAGTTTCCATCCAACACCTCGGCTCCTACTTAGGTTGTCATGACATCACCCCATAAGGGGAACCTTTATCTCTTGAATTAATCACTACAGAATCATCTTTGACCTTACCATGGCTTAGGTCCTCCCATCACCAAATCAATTTGTGTTCTTTTGTCTACTCCTATAATGTCCCTAATCCAGACCCTTCATAATTGTACATATAGGTTGGTGAGTGGTTGGTACCAATTTTAGGTGTAAATGTAAATATAGGTTGGTGAGTCGTTGGAAATAAGTTTTGGTGTTGCGTGCACCTGAGTAGTTAACGAAGAATTGATATCAAGGACAAGGTGCAAACATTGTATAGTGTTGCACGCACTTGGGTAAGTGCGAACATTTCACAGTGTTGCATGCACTTGGGTAAGTGTGCGGGAAGGACCTGTGAGTGTGCCTAGAGATGAGTTATATATATATATATATATATATATATATA
>JZKD02S1075662.1:433428-447685 GCA_000966675.3 Picea glauca
GACCAATGCGCCTATCCATGTAAAGTGTAACCACACTCGAGTATTAATAATATTACATTATTTCACATAGATAGACTCAGATGAAAAGAAATTGGGGGATGATTCCACCGGAAAAGAGAAAAAGGGGGCGAGACTTAAGTTTTAGGGGAATATTTTATAATATTTTCGGAAAAGTGTAAGTTATGGATAATAATTTTATCCTAAGTTTCTGAGGGTAGGGAATGAGTCACCTAGTGGCTTAAGATGCTTATGAAGGTGACAAGTGTCGATTTTAAGGCATGTAATATATATTTCTAGCCTTAGTGCATTCTGAAGGGGGATTGATTGACCTTCTTGTGAGGAGAACAAGGTCAGATTGTATGGAAAATTTGATTATTAACTTATCTACAGAGAGAATCTTGTAAGAAATTTTTGTTTTGGATCCAGAGTCTTTCTATCGAAGAGGCGGGTTTTCAGGCCTGTGAAAAATCTCTCCGGGTGAGATAGTTTTTGTTGAAGAGGCGAGTTGTCAGGCCTGTGAGCATATTCTCCAGGTGATATTTTTGCTAGGAATTGTTTCCTAGTGGCCTAGGCATTAGTTGTAGGGCTCAAAGAGTTCATGTCCGACTTGTTACTTGTAACCCTGGAAGGGAAGTGGGGTAATCGAAGGACTATTGAGCAGAGAAGGGGAACACTTCCTTTGGTGTGTCAGGTGCATGGGGAATGAGGAATTGTACGCTAGTTGCAACAATGAGCACCTTGGACTGAGAAATTCTGTTCAGAATCATACCTTAGCATGTCACTAGGAACCCTTTTTCCCTGTTGGAGTTAAGCCCTAGCTCGGGGGTGACCTGTTGCTGAAATATTATAAACAACAAAGACTACGGCTAGTAGGAATGTCTAAGTTATGTGCACAATTGGTGACTTTCATAAAATATAAGTGTCTTTATGTGCTTGTCTCATTTTCTGTGGGCATATTTATAAATTTTTGATATGGTTTGATTCTTGTATGTTGTCGCATATAAGTAGTTGATGTTATTATGTTTAATGTTGCTTGCGCTTGTAAGTATGGTGCTCATAGACTCTATTTGTAGATGTGCATGAGTATGATGAATGTTGATATTTTTTCTTTAAGTTAACCTTATGATTTTGGTATGATCCTTCAAGAATTGAATGGTCGTGCAGATAGAGAATACTCTTTGTGTACCAGAGGATGGATTTCCTTGCACACACTGGGAAGCGGTATACATGCACAATGAGAATAGATTTGGTGTCTCACACCAGGATGGTTGTACGCATAGTAGTGTTGCATGATAAGTACACTAGTGCGTAGTTGTTTGAGTTACTTTCACTGCTTAAATTTATGTTAAAATAAGGAAGTTAGCATGGAGCGACTCAACTTGAAGTTGAGCGTGTTACTTCAAGTGATACAATAGAGACTAGTGTTTTATCTGTGCAGTGGATTTTCAAAGTAGCTTTGTTCATAAATATGATGGGTGATGTTACAATATGTTTGTTCAGAGCTACAATAGTTGATATTGGTGACATATCCCAACTTGGAAGACTAGGGACATTATAGTTTGGCATCAGAGCAATGTTAGAGTGTTTTGGAGTAGCATGGCCCAACCTGGGTGGCTAGGGATGTTACATTTTGTATCAGAGAATTTTGGGAGAAGTGTGTGGCATGGCCCAGCCTGGAAGGTTGAGGATGTTACAACTCCTTCATTTTCTAGTCAAAGACTATCCCATTAGCTTTGTGAAGAATATGTGAAGGAATAACAAAGGGGGTGATTCTAGATTGTGATGTCATGTGATCTAGTCCTATTGAGAGTCTCCGGTGAGTAAATATTTGGTTGGGCTTGGGTCCAAGAATAATTTTAGTGAGGGATCAGATCATGAGCAAGGAATCCCCTTCTATAATAATGTTGGTAAATCCCATGTGGATTTCCAACTACATTCTATTTACCAAAGCCAAGACCTTTGCACCATTGTTTGTACTATGTCCCAAATAACTAGAGTATATATTGGTGATATTACCCTAGACATCTCTTAGTGCATTGCAAGCACTTAAGGGGCCATAATTACATGTTTTGAAGCTCCATCAAAGTTTATCTTAATAAAGAGAGATGGATGAGGTGTCAAGAAGTATTGATACTAGACATGTTTTTTTATTATGGGATTTGGGTTAGATAGAAGGTTTTTTCCCACTTCCCTTGCCTCAAAGATCCATATTTCATTTATTTTTGGTTGTTTAACTTCATTGGGCCATTGAATGATTCTTATGGTCTCCAATATATTGGATTTTTTAATTCCCCACAAAGCCTCTATGTCCCTTTCGAGGTCTTTGAAGATTACTTTATTTTGTTCCTTCAAACCATCCAGATAACAAACCCTGGGAACAATATCCATACCTTGTTGAGAATGGGATTTTCAAAGGTCACTATCCTCCAATTTTCCATGGTGATTATGATTTTTTCCCTCTATCTATTGGACTATCTAAACATATCTGCTCCCCGATCCTAAAGAAATCTCGTTTATGGGAAATTATTTAAAATTTTCTTTGCATTTTATCCTTCTTAAACATGAAATAGATGGATGGAAATTCAGATCCCTTATTGAGAATTTTGTCCCAGGTAAATGTTTTTCTGAAACATAAGCCATAGGAAAGTTTATACCTTTGGCCATTCCTCCACATTCCATACTTGTTGCGATATTTTTCTTCTTTTCAAGTTATTACGATTTGCTTCCAATGCATATGATTCATTCGTACTATAGTTGCATGTCCCTTGAATTTTCCATCTTAAAATGTCCAATCCCTAATATTTGTTTATTCTTCTCGACCATAGTATATTTTAAAGGAGAATGAGGGAGTTCACGATCACTTCCTCGGTCCTTGATGCTCCTATGATCCATGAGAAGTAATTATGTTTAGGATGATTATCAAGTGATTTCCAGTAGCAATTATTTGTGGTTGATCTCATGTCTAGGAGCTTAGTTTCTTCTTCAATAAGAGATGCAATGATAGAGAAAATGTTTTCCTATAGCCACGAGTCCTCCCAAAGTAATGTTGGTGATCCATTTTTTACGACCAAGAAGAAATGCTTCTACACCAAACATTTGTGTAGCTAGGCATTGTTTCATATTAAGGATGTTTGATGGTGACACTCCATTCTCACCAAATTTTCCTAAGCAATATAATTAGCATATTTTGATCTCCATATCTTTCTCCACAATTGTTCCTTTCATTTAAGGCGATGCCACCCTGTTTTGTCTACTAACACCTTGCCTATAGTTTGGGATGTTTTAACCTAACCCTCCAGACCATTTGAGGAGACACACTTTTTCCCATGCCATGAGGGACCATATCGTTTCTCTACTACTCCCCCCCTCCCCCCACAATAAGAAGGTGCACTATTTTTTTTTATTTTTGTAAGGATTTTAGAAAGAGAAACGAGAACCAAGAATACGGAAATGGGAATGGAGTGCAATAAAGACTTGATGAGGTAGATTCTCCTAGGTAGGGTTAAGAATCTAAAATCCCAATTTGTAATTTGTTTTCAATCTTGGGAAAAAGCTCTTCCTAAGAGGAATTTTAGAGTGCATTGGCCAATATAAGAATCAAGAGCTCCAAGGTACTTTCAAGTAATGGAAACTTGCTGAAATCCTAGAGTTCTAGCAATGTTACATTGGACATTTAGAGAAGTGTTAAAGAAATAGATGAAGGATTTGCCTTGATTTACCTTAGCACCAAATGATAGGAGAAAAGTATCTAGGAAAGATTTAAATGAATTGTCTTCTTGAAAGGGTGGATCTCCCATTAATAGGTTTTTATCTACAAATTGAAGGTGAGAGAGAGGATATATGTTCTGGTGGAGATTCATTCCCTTGATTTTTCCAGATGCCAAGGCTCGTTTGAGACTCTGACCAAGAGCCTGTGCCATGACGATATAAAGAAAATCAGAGAGATGATCTCCTTGTATTATACCCATGGATCGATTGAAAGTGGTTGAAGGAGATCCATTGAAAATAATAGAAAATAAATCAAATGAGATAAGGTTAGTGATCCACGTTATCCATTCTGAGCTTAAACCAAATGCTAGGAGCATTTTTCCCAGGAAATCCCAACTCAAATGGTGATAGGATTTGGACATGTCCAATTTAATTAGCATTCTAGGGAATTTGTTGGTTTTGAGAGAGCACATGGCCACATGCATTGGGATGATTCCATTGAGAATTTGTTTACCTTCTATATACCCCCTACTCTTGTGAAGTAACCCTGCACCTAATCAATTTTATCCAATTAGCTTTGAGCTTGGAAATAATCTTATATATGAAATTAGATAATTATATGGTTCTAAACTTGTCTACTATATCAGCTTCCAAATCCTTAGGTATGAGTGCGAAGAAAGTAGAATACAAAAAAAATTGGTTAGAACTTTTAGTTTTTGAAAAACATGAATTTGTCTTATGGAATGTAGACTATTTTTTTTCTTGTAACTATGTTTCAATCCCCACATAAAAAAGTGTTGCATGGAAACGTAGTCCCTGCCAAGTTGGAATGGGAATAAATGCGATCGAGTACAAACACGTGGGTAGCAAGCTGAAGTACATGTGGTATCCATGCAAAATTTAGTATTCCCGAATTATTTTTATTTAAAATTTATAAAAAATTATTAATGTATGTACACCAACAAAGTTTCATAGTATCTATGTTTGATAGTACAGGAAAGATTTAAAAGGTTCCTGGACAAAAAAAATCTAGTGTACGATAATAATAAGGTTCCTAGTAATAACACTTGTTACATCAACATTTAAAAGGTTGTTGGACACAAAAAAATTAGCATACAATAGAATAGTAATAACGTCTACTACATAGGTTCATGGACAAAAACACAAAAAAAATAGCATTCCCGAATTATTTTTTTTTAAAACAAGGGCTGCTGGACACACAAAAAATTGAAGTTTATCAAATTATAGGTTCCTGGACACCAAAAATTTAGCATACAATAGAATAGTAACAACGTCGTGCAACAAATGCATTCCCGAATTAGTTTTCTTAGAAAGTAATAATGTCTGTTACATCAACAAAGGTTCCTAGAAAAAGAAAATTAGCATACAATAGGACACAAAAAATCTAGCATTCCCGAATTAGTTTTCTTTGAAACAAACAACAAAGGTTCCTCGACACCAAAAATTTAGCATACAATAGAATAGTAACAACATCGTGCAACAAAGGCATTCTCGAATTAGTTTTCTTAGAAAGTAATAATGTCTATTACATCAACAAAGGTTCCTGGACCAAAAAAAATTATCATACAATAGGACACAAAAAATATAGCATTCCCGAATTAGTTTTCTTTGAAACAAACAACAAAGGTTCCTAGACACCGAAAATTTAGCATACAATAAAGGCATTCCCGAATCAGTTTTTTTTTTAAATTTATCAAAAATTAATAATGTCTGTTACATATTTCTGGAAATTACATCAACATTTAAAAGGTTCCTGGACACAAAACATTTAGCATACAATAGAATAGTAATAACATCTGTTACATAGGTCCGTGGAAAAAAACAGAAAAAATGTAGCATTCCCAAATTAGTTTGCTTTAAAACAAGGGTTCCTGGACACAAAAAAATTGAAATTTATCAAATTATAGGTTCATGGACACCAACAAAGGCATTCCCGAATTAGTTTTATTTGAAAGTAATAACGTCTGTTACATCAACCAAGTTCTTGGACAAAAAAAATTTAGCATACAATAGGACACAAAAGATCTAGCATTTCCAAATTAGTTTTCTTTGAAACAAACAAGAAAGGTTCCTGGACACCCAAAATTTAGCATACAATAAAGGCATTCCCGAATCAGTTTTCTTTGGAATTTATCAAAAAACAATAATGTTTGTTACATATTTATGGAAATTTAAATGTGTTTGTCATATAGACTGGGATTGGGGTTCCCATGGACCATAAAAAGAAATAAGTACAAAAATTAGGAATGTTGAAAGAAGAAGTGTGCGACGGTAGAGAGGAAGACCTGAAAATAAGAAATTGAAAGTTATGAGTGTTTGGTTATAGTTTTCTATTTAAAGAGGTAATAACTAGATTGATAAAGAAAACAAGATGAAAGTATAAACTTAAACTGGATTGATAAAGAAGACAAGATGACAGTATATACTTACTATGAAGCCGATGCATTTTTGTTGTTGTCGTCGATGGTCAGTGGAATCGTGTCGACCGGTTGCTGCCCTTCCTGGATGAAGTTGTCCATTCTCTATTGGAACCCTTCTTCAATGTATGTTCTCATGGGGGCCATGTTGATTTCATCCCAGATTTCTATGTCATAAAGGTCATTTTCTAATTTCCATATATCCATTGAAATACTATGCAGACTCTATTCAATTTCTTCATTGTGTGTCAAATAGTCCAGTACCCATTGCTCGAGCTCATCTAGACGATGTTCAACTATGCTGTAAAAATTTTTGAAAGACAACTCCTTTAAAATATCATTTTTTTCATGGAAGGCTTATTTCGCCATTAACAAGGATTTGAGAATTAAGTTTGGGTCTTGAACGTCGTGGGTACTTCCGGCTAAGTCTATTTGAATCAGGCTTGTGAATAATTCGTCTTTTTTCTAATATGGTTTGTTTACATGATTCGACAATGAGCTCCAGGTTCTTAACTTTCTTTTTCCAACATGCTTTTACTTTTTTGGTCCGCTTTGGGGAGGGGAGTTTCTCTTCTCTTCTTTTCAATACCAAGGTGTTGACGACATGGTTGGCAAAAGGGGTCAGCACCTATTCACAAAAATGTTGATCATTTTTTAAATTCTCCTCCAAATGCTTGAGCAAATCATTTGCCTTTTTTCGGAAGGAACCTAAATTTTGTGATGTTTCCCAGGCTTCAGTAACTAGTTGCATTCTTTTCTTGATGTTATTCTCTACAAGGGTTCTAGAGAATGCAAGGAGGGTAGAGGATACTTTCATCTTGGCTGCAGTGGTAGCAGACACATTTTTTGCTAAAGGAATGAAAAATTCTGTGGTGGCAATGAAAGCCTCCTCAAATTCGTTGAGGTGGTCTTTTAGTCTAGCATTTTCCGCTTCAATTCCTCCAATGGAATCATCAAGAGAATCATCGGTTACACGGTGAAATAGGGAGATTTGGGACGACCGCATTTTCCTAAAGTTAATCTTTGTGCGAGATGTCCCTTTCCTATTTGCCACATCTCTCTTTTCAATGACCATATTTTTAGATTGGCTATCAAAAACATGCTCTGGAATACGAAGGATTCATCTTCGTAAAAAATGTTGGTCTTAGCTATTTCCACTGTGGATGACCCAATTTTGTGCATGTGCTTAGTTTCATTTTCAAGTTGCACCTGTTCACTTTCAATTTTGGGTTCGTCCACTTGCCCTGCATTATTTTTTTTCTTCTTTTTCATGGAATTTTGTGAGAACTATCAATTTTTATGTGAGGAGGGTTCTTATCCCCTTCATTTGAAGATTTATGGGTTTCTTTCTTACTAAGGTGGGTCATTGAAGTGATGCTTCGTGATGTCATGCTCTTGTGAGTGTTGGCGGGGGACTAGGCACTCTTCTCATCGGATACTTTTCTCTATTGTTTGTACAATTCAGTCGCACTTTGAAATGTCTCTGTGTCACAATCACCAGGAGAAGGATTGTTGTTGTCACTGTCCCTGTCTTCGGTCAGGTGTCTATGGATAAAAGAGATGCTAAAGCCAACTACCAGTAAATGTTCTCGAAAAATCCCATTAGGGTCAAACCCTTTTGTCCTTTCATCATACGTTAGGTTCAATTTCTTGAAATGGCCAACAAATTCGTCAATCTTGTTGGCGTTTTTGCACACGAAGTCTCCGACTTTCTAGGGCAGAGGAATGAACTGTTTTTTTTTTCTTGTCATGGAAAAAATGCAACCAGTCGTTGTATTGCCTTTCTATTTCTGCAAAAAATATCTTGTCCATGATGTGGCATGGAAGGAAAGCATGATTTTACTTAGAGCCAAAGACCATTAGTACACTGTGATTTTCCTTTTGTTCAAGTGTGTTCTTTCTGTTCAAAAACTTGGTTTCCTAGCCAGACATCCGTGGAGCATCCTTCCCTAACAATAAATCTTTGAAAACTGAGACAAATCCATTAAAAACTTCATAAAAAAATGGGAGGCCTTATGCCTCCACAGGGCCTTGTACTAGAATGTTATTGGGTCGAATCCACAACTTATTTTCTTGGAAAGAGAAAGTTTTGGAAACAGACAACAATGCACTATTGCAAAAATCAAGTAGGATGACATATAAAATTTATTCGATTCTTTGAATCATGACAACTGGGAATAGATCTCAATGAAAATTAGCTTCCCCCAATTGAAAATGAATTGTTCCTTGACTGTGAAGTACAAAATATAAATAATTATATGGGAAATGATTGCCATGGATGCCTATCTCGTTATTCTTGTAAACAACCAAGAAATTTCCCGGAATGGATTTATAAAGGAAATTACCTTCAGCTTTGTGATATCTTCAGGAACTATTTTCGGGTCTTTGAGAAACTCGGCTAAGATGTCCAACCCGTTATCATGTTTTTCTAGGAGCTTCTTGCAGTCTTTTCCTCTAAAGGTCAATGTTGGCTCCAACAATTTTAACATCTTGCGGAAGCCCTGAGGTGACAAAGAAACATGAGAATGTTCGCGCAGTGGAATAATTCTTTGGCTTGGAATATATTTTTTGACGCATCAAGATACCACCTCCTTATGGTCAAAAACCTCAGGGACGCAGCTTGCACGAGCGATTCCAGAGGTACAAATCACTTCGTTCTAGGCGGAATGAGATGAATAGTAAAAGTATGCCCTGGACCAGTGCAAATTCTGGTCCTGATGTCCGAAGATATTTACTGTATCTCCAAAAAACTGATGTCGAACTGTTGCCATAAGTCTACAAGAACGTTTGTTTTCTCTAGACGATGAATGAAATGAAAAGTTGGAAGGGATAATATAACACTGCACAAATCTTGGTCCAATGCGTGTGAATGGGAGATCTCCTTGAGAATTTCATTCATTAATGAGAATTTTGATGGCTGTTGCATGATGCGCTGTTAACATTAAACACTAGTAATTGCCTACATAGAAATACGAACATGGAGGATACGACAATGATCGATTAAGCATTGTAGATTTCTTGAATGGGGCAACATGACAATGCATTTTTGAGATGAACAATTGAAAGGGACAATATAACTCTTCGCAGATATTGGTTTAATGCATAATAATGGCAGATCTGCTCGAGCGTTTCGCTCATTAATGACAATGTTGATGATTCCTGTCATGTCAGTTGTTAGCATGAAACGTTTCTAATTGAATAATAATAAAGAAGTACGGAGGTCACGGGGACAGGAAAAAGCAGCTTCAAAATAGGGTTACAAGGTACAATCGTTGGAGGTGAGGGCGTGAGGGTCAAATTGTATGTCTCAGAACTTTTCGAGTGAAATATGTGTAACACTGAATAGGGTATGATAAGACAGTCCGAAGGGAAATTTGTATATCACTAGTAAGATAATTACTAATTTATATCAGGAAGGACAGGAAGTTAGTAGGGATGGAAGGCAACGATAGATACTTTGAAACATTTGTGAGTCATGGTAGAGTGAATCTTGCGAGTTCGAGGAGTCCGTGGTGTAATTGTAGATCATGTAAGTTTTGAGTGCACAATGTATATCACGGAACAAGAAGCAATAGAGTTCGAAAGTGCCAACCCGACAACCATGGCCATAGCTAAGTATGGAAAGGAACAACGGTCGGTTAGATTGATCATGTGAGGATATAGATGGAGATGAAGATATGTCAGCCCACCAATGCTGGAACCCACGATCATAGAAAGGCGAATAAGTATATAACCACATAGCGATAATACATGGGAAAAAGAAAAGGGAAAAAGGACTAAGGAGTCCGCGGTGGAATTATAAATCACAGAAATTTTGAGTGCAATATGTATATCATGGAACAAGAAGCAACAGAGTTTGAATGCACCAACCCGAAAAAGTGACTGTTTCAGGTTGGCGCATTTGAAATAATGTCCAAGAATTGGAAATTTCATGAACCCATCAACACGAGGATCCAAAAAAAGATGACAAGGTATCTCCAGAAGATGTGAGGCCCCGATGTTCAAATTGGATCACTCGGAAGATTTGAATGCATAATCTGTAACACGGAAGAGTGGACGATGTCAGAATTCGATAGTCAATTTTTATATTGCGAAGGGTCTGATGCCAACTGTTTCAAACCAGTGTGTCCAGTTGTTACTAGTAAGAGCATAATTGATGTATATTAGGAAGGACAGGAAGTTAGTGGGGCTGGAAGGCAACGACAGATACTTTGAAACATTTGTGAGCCGTGGTAGAGTGAAGCTTGCAAGTTCGAGGAGTCTACGGTGGAATTGTAGATCACATAATTTTTGAGTGAAGATCACCCAGAGATCAATAGATCCCACAAACCTTTTCTTTTGTGTACATCACCGAAGAAAAGAAAGAACCAACAGAGTTCGAAAGAGCCAACCCGACAACCACGACCATAAAATTGGCTAAGTATGGAAAGGAACAACGGTGGGTGGGATTTGTCATGTGAGGATATAGACGAAGATGGAGATATGTCATCCCGCCAATGTTGGAAGCTACGATCATAGAAAGGACGCTAAGTAAATAACCAGAAAGCGATAATACACGGGAAGAAGAAAAGGGAAAAAGGACTAAGGAGTCTGTGGTGGAATTGTAGATCACAAAATGTTTGAGTGCAAGATGTATATCACATAACAAGAAGAAGTAGAGCTCAAAAGCGCCAACCCGACAACCGCGAGCATAAAATTGGCTAAGTATGGAAATAAACAGTGGTCGGTCAAAATTTTCATGTGAGGATATAGATGGAAATGAAGATATGCTAGCCCACCAACGTTGGAACCCATGATTATAGAAAGGAGACTAAGTATATAACTAGAAAGAGATAATACACGGGAAGAAGACAAGGGAAAAAGGGATAAGTATCTTACAGAAGAACATATATTGTTCGTTTATTAATCCAAATCCTTTCGAACCCTTGTTGAGTTATCACTAGTAAAGGCATAAATTGAAAATCATAGAACAAGAAGAAGAAGAGTTCAAAAGTGCCAACCCGACAACCACGACCATAAAATTGGATAAGTATGGAAAGGAACAATGGTCAGTTGGATTCCTCATGTGAGGATATAGACAGAGATGAAGATATGTCAGCATACCAACGTTGGAACCCACGATCATAGAAAGGTGACTAAGTAAATAACCAGAAAGCGATAATACACAGAAAGAAGAAAAGGGAAAAAGGACTGAGGAGTCTGCGGTGGAATTGTAGATCATAGAAATTTTGAGTGCAAGATGTATATCATGGAACAAGAAGCAACAGAGTTTGAAAGAGCCAACCCAACAACCGCGGGAATAAAATTGGCTAAGTATGAAAAGGAACAGCGGTCAGTCGGATTAGTCATGTGAGGATATAGATGGAGATGAAGATATGTCAACACGTCAATGCTGGAACCTACGATCATAGAAAGGCGACTAAGTATATAACTAGAAAGCGATAATACATGGGAAGAAGACAAGGGAAAAATGACTAAGTATCTCACAGAAGAACATCTACTGTTCGCTTATTAATGCAAATCCTTTTGAACCCCTAGTGAGTTCTCACTAGTAAAGGCATAAATTGCAGATCACGAAAGTTCTTTGGGTGAAAGATGTATATGACGTAACCTGCGATCATAGAAAGGTGACTAAGTATATAACCAGGAAGTGATAATACACGGGAAGAAGAAAAGGGAAAAAGGACTAAGGAGTCCATTGTGGAATTGTAGATCATAGAAATTTTGAGTGCAAGATGTATATCACGGAGAAAGAAGCAACAGATCTTGAAAGCGCCAACCTAACAACCGCGGGCATAAAATTGGCTAAGTATGGAAACAAACAACAATCAATCGAAATCGTCACGTGAGGATATAGATGGAGATAAAGATATGCCAGCCCACCAATGTTGGAACTCGCAATTATAGAAAGGTGACTAAGTATATAACTAGAAAGAGACAGTACAAGGGAATAAGACAAGGGAAAAGGGCTAAGTATCTCACAGAATAACATCTATTGTTCGTTTATTAATGGAAATCCTTTTGAACCCCTGCTGAGTTCTCACTAGTAAAGGCATAAATTGCAAATCATGGAACAAGAAGCAGTAGAGTTTGAAAGCGCCAACCCAACAACCGCGGCCATAAAATTAGCTAAGTATGGAAAGGATTAGCAGTCGGTTGGATTCTTCATGTGAGGATATAAACGAAGATGAAGATATGTCGTCCCGCCAATGCTGGAACCCGCGATCATAGAAAGGAGTAAGCAAATAACCAAAAAGAGATAATGCACGGGAGGAAGAAAAGGGAAAAAGGACTAAGGAGTCTGCGATGGAATTGTAGATCACGGAAATTTTGAGTGCAATATGTATATCACGGAACAAGAAGCAGCAGAGTTCAAAAGCACGAACCCAACAACCGCAGGCATAAAATTGGCTAAGTATGAAAAGAAACAACAGTCGGTCAGATTTATCATGTGAGGATATAGATGGAGATGAAGATATGTCAACATGCCAACGATGGAACCTACGATCATAGAAATACGACTAAGTATATAACTAGAAAGAGATAATACACGGGAAGAAGACAAGGGAAAAATGACTAATTATCTCACAGAAGAACATCTAGTGTTCGCTTATTAATGCAAATCCTTTCGAACCCCTGGTGAGTTCTCACTAGTAAAGTCTTAAATTGTAGATCATGAAAGTTCTTTGGGTTCAAGATGTATCTCACAGACTATGCTCTTACTAATGACAACTAGACAATTGGCACATAGGTGTTGGATACCGCAAACCCAGGACCCAATGATCATATAATTGGCTAAGTATTGAAAGGGACCGCGGTCGATTGGGCTCATGGTGTGAATATATAGATAAAGAGTTTCCAATTTCTGAATCCATGAGGTCGTGATCATATAGATGCGACTGAATATAGAACCACAAAGGGATAATAAAGCGGGGGGGGGGAGAGGATAATTAAGAGTTTTTATACATTTCTGCGGAAAAATTGTATATTGCGGAACTCCAGGCGCTATATGAAACTCACAGAAAATTAGAAACACAATTTTGAGGCCGTCAATATGGGAACCCGCAATAGAAAAAGTGTGCAAGTATGGAACACAGAAACGCTGGCTAGGACTTTCTTTCGCTAAGCAAGATCTTCTTTGCATATTTCTGGACAAGTTCTGTAGGGATGGTTGGTTGTCCAGACTTTTTCTTATTAATGACAATTTTTTTACGGTTGTTGTATGATGTCGTTTTAGTATTAAACCTTTGGTGTTGCATATCTGGAAAGAAGTACGAGGATGGGCAGAACATGAAATAGTGACTAGGCCTTGGAGTTTTCATGAACCCACCAATGTGAGGATCCAAAATAGGGTGACAAGGTTTCCCTAGAAGACGCAAGGCCCCGACGACCAAATTGTATAGCTTAGAACATTTGAAAGCATAATGTGTAACATGAAAGAGGGGAATATGTCAGAGTCCGGTAGTGAATTTTTATATGGTGAATCAACGGGTGCCAATTATTTTGTACCAGTGTGTCCACTTGTCAATAGTAAGAGCATAGTTAATGTATATCAGGAAGGACGTGAAGTTGGTGGAGATGGAAGGAATCGATATATACTTTGCACGAAGTTAATGTATACGAGGAACCCATGGTGGAATCTCAGATCACAGATGTTTTAAGTGCAAGATGTATATCATGGAACAATAAATAACCGAATTTGTAAGCGACAACTATGACCATAAAATTGGCTAAGTATGGAAAGGAACAATGGTCGGTCGGATTCGTCATGTGAGCATATATATGGAGATGAAGACATGTCAGAACGCCAAACCTAGAACTATATATCATAGAAATGCGACTAAGTATATATGCAGAAAGCAATAACAGATGGGAAGAAGAAAAGGTGAGTTTGTATGCGCCAACCTGGCAACCACGACCATAAAATTGACTAAGTATGGAAAGGAACAACAGCCAGTCAGATTCATCATGTAAAGATATAGATGGAGATGAAGATATGTCAGCTCACCAACCCTACAACCGACGATCATAGAAACATGACTACGTATAAAACCAGAAAGAGATAATGGACGGGAAAAAAAAAAGGGGAAAAGGGCTAAGTATCTGACAGT
>JZKD02S1075662.1:447739-481114 GCA_000966675.3 Picea glauca
TTCTGTTTATTAATGCCAATGTTTTCGAACCCCTGTTGGGTTCTCACTAGTAAAAGCATAAACTGCAGATCACTGAAGTTCTTTGGCTGCAATATGTATATGACGGAATAGGGGACATAGGTGTTGGATACCGCGAACTCGGGGCCTGGTGGCCAGATAATTTACTAAGTATTGGTGAAGAGAAAGTTTTGATATCTATTTCAATAGTATTCATACCAATATGTATTAATGGAGAAAGTTTTGATGTTTATTTGAATAGTATTCATACTAATATATATTAATAGATTATTTATGTTTCAAATGCAAATCATATCCCAATTTGCAAGATGCTCTTCGGTTCACAAATTTCATTGAAACCACAAAAGTTTTGATTGCAAGATGTATATAATGCAACAAGAAGCAACAGAGTTTTAAAGTGCCAACCCAACAATCGCGGTCATAAGATTGGCTAAGTATGGAAAGGAACAATGGTCGGTCAGATTCATCATGTGAGGAGATAGATGGAGATGAAGATATTCCATCCGACCAACCCTAGAATCTGCAATCATAGAAAGGAGACTAACTATATAACCATAAAGCAATAATAGACGAGAAGAAGAAAAGGGATAAGTATCTCAGAGAATAAAATCTACTTTTCCTTTATTAATGCCAAGATTTTCAAAGCCCTGGTGAGTTATCACTAGTTAAAGCATAAATTATAGATCACATAAGCTCTTTGGCTGCAATATGTATATGAGAGAAAAGAGAACATAGTTGTTGAATACCGCAAACCCGGGACCCGGTGGCCAAATAATTGCCTAAGTTTTTCCCAAGAGGAAGTGTTTATATTTATTCCAATAGTACTCATATTAGTATATATGCACGAATGTTATCAAATAAAAGAAGCTGCAATATATGCAAGATATTGAATAGGAACATGGCGTGAACACTTGAGCTACCTTGTTGTAATTCATTAATTCATTCTATTTACGGGACCCAAAGAATGAAAGTAGGACGGGTCCTCCAATTTCTTTCTTTAAGTATAGGTCTGACGCCACATAAGTATGGCCTATGACAAATTATTCTTCCATGTAAAATGTAAGCAATGAACATAGTAGCCTTTATTTAAATTGAAGTACTGGGTAGCAGAAAGAAAATATTGTCATCCATGTTTAATGACACGTAGGGAAAAAAGGTACAAAATAAATTGAAAAGAAATACTAGAGATTGGAAAACACCATAAAAAAAAAACTGAAAATATTCTATATTCAAATAAGATGGGTTACAAAATACAACTGATATTATTTTCCAAAATTATTGCGATTTCACATGCTGCCGACCAATATAATAGCTTGTACATTGATGAAGCTTGTTGACAGTTTTCTTGATGATCAAATCCTTTATTCATAAAAGACGAGTTGAATATCAGTTTCGGGTCTTGGACTTAATTGGTGTTGCCAACTAGATCTATCCCAGTTTTTTGAATATCTTGTCTCTTCTAGATATGGCCTACTTGCATTGGCTGGTTATTCAACATTCCATTCTTTGTCAAGTATCAATTTCCCTCTGTCGTCGAAAAATTGGGGTTTAAGGTGCTTTCCTTCGAATGTTCCTGACCATTGACATCCAAGAAAACTTAGAAATGCGATTCAGGCCCAATTCAAAGTTGAGGGAGTCGTTTTATGTGACATCAGATATGGGACGAAAAAAAATTCAAGTATGTTGTGACTGCTATTCTCCATGTATTTGATCATCTGTTTGGTTGAAAAGCCTGCCTGAAGATTTGTATGTTGAACTTCTTTGTTTTATTATAGTAAATTGGAAGGAACGTCCAAGCCAACTTGAAAATGTTCTTCTCTTGAAGTACATGACTTCTTCGGGCAACACAGGTCTGGAAAGTGTATCAAATGCTACAGAATGCATCAACAAAGGTCTGACAAGTGTATCAAATGTTGTAAATCACATCAAAATATATATTTCTTCATAGTAGTGGAAGATATGGCAGCCCACAAAAAGGTCTGGAATGTTCGGAGGTGACGCCAAATATGTGGAGTCTGTAAATAGATCCAGAGGAAAGAAAACACACTTTGACAAAGAACATGGATTTTTGTCAATTCTGTTACCACATCGAGAAGCAGCTCAACAAACTTTGATATAAAAACTTTTGCAGTGATAATATGTCGTTTTATCCACCCATACAGTTTATGTTACCCTCTTCTAGGTACATTCGTGAATGGAGTAATATTTCGCGTCATTTACGAACATCAAAGACCATTTTCAAGACACGGTAAGTGTGACGCCCCTGAGGAAGACAAATTCTTGTGTGATCTGCAGAATTCGATACACTTTCCAAATCTGTGTTGTTGGAAAAAACTATATACTTCAACGAAGAAGTATTTTGCACATCACCTGAAAATCCATTACAACTCCCAGTAAGAAAACAAAGAAGATCAACAAACAAATCTCCAAGTAGGATTTTCAACCAACTAAAGCATAAAATATAGGGAGAACACCAACCAGAAGATACTTCTTCATTTTTTTCCCCTTGTCTGAGTTTTTGTTGGATAACAGAGTTTTGTTTTTACTCAAATCTCATGTCACATAAAACCAGTCTCTCTTTTTTCATTTGGGCCGAAATCGCATCTCTAAGTTGTCTTACATGTCCATGACCAGGAACATTAGAACAAAGACACCCTAAAGCCCAACTCTTTGATGATAGAGAGAAATGGAAATAATTATTTAAAAGCAACGCTGGATGATCTTCCATAGATTTTGGGTTAATTCGTTTTAATGACAGATGTTCTCCATGTTTTCTCTTATTAATGCCAATATGTTCGAATAATGACCCTGAATAGTGACTAATAACACGTATTGACATTCCCATATCCGAGCAGATTGTCAAATCTGACATCTAAGATATGCACAATATTAAAGAGGGACATGGCGTCAAGGCCTCTGTGGGTGACACGTTCATGGATGACAGCGAGGTAGTACAATATTTCATTGTTACTATGATGAACCCTTAAAAATCTAAAAGAGGCAATATTTTTTTTTTTTTTTTGCAAATTCAAAATGCAGGCAAAAGAAATTACCAGATCCCATAATATTTGCCCATCTATTCATTTTAATGGGAGATGTCCTCGATATTTTTGCTTATTAAATCCAATCTTTTCAAACCTTTCTGGTCGGTTGTGACTTTTGAAAGCATAATTAATGTCTATTGGGAAGGGAAGAAGGTAGCGGGGATGGAGAGGAGCGACAAATGCTTTTAAATTTTCTTAACCCGGAAAGGCATCAACCTGCCAAACTTTGAAAATCGACTAAGTATAGAAAGGTAGGTAGGATAGACAAACTCATCATAGCTAGAGGCATGGTTGAGAGTTCAAGGAGTGTGGGGTCGAATTGTAGAGCACGAAATTTATGGGTGCAAGATGTGTACAAAGAACATGAGCTACCTTAGCTCGATAACACCTATCAGCGAAGCTGCATCATTAAAATTGGCTAAGTATGCAGCCGAATGACGGTCGATCAGAATCGTGATGTGAAGATATAGATGGAGGTAACGATTTTTCAGTTCGCCACACCGAGAACCCGCGAGCACAGAAACATGAGAAAGTATAGAACCAGAAACACAGATTACAAGAGGAAAGAAAAGGGAGAGAACAACTATATCGCTCACACAACAAAACTCACTCTCATAACTATGAAACCAAAGTAAGACACAAACCACGGAAAAAACACCCTCAGCTATGAAATATATATTGAGGCTGAAAAACTTTGGTTGAAGGCATAAGAGATCCAATTTACATCGAATGCAAATTTTTTTGTATGTTATTTTATCTTAATAGTATTTTATGGAGAGTCAACTACAAAACAATGTAACAACATATCCAACTGTAGATGCAACACCCCAACATTGCAAACCCTAGGCAAACAAGAGCAAGCAACAAATAACAACCCAATTAAGAAGCACGAAAAGGCCCAACTATAGCCGTAGGACTCAAACCCTGCAAAGTCGAATCAAACAACAATAAACAACAACCAATGAACAAAGAAGCAAGAAGCAACCAACCCACTAGGAATGACGCAGTTCCAATCATGGTTGCAAAATCCCAAACGTGCAAACTACAACAAGACGAATAGGCAAACAAGAACAACACCAATAGGAAAATAAGAAATCAATGGAGATGCAAGAAGCAAGCATTAACCAGTGAACCAACAATGCCATTGAAGCACAATATTGTCCAAATTGACTACAGAGAACATTGCATATAAATAAAGAAAACAAAAGAAAATGTGTTGTAACAAGCTTGTTAAGTAAACAATCAACATTGCCAATCCTGTTAGGTAAACATTTAAGTCTGTCAGAAATGCTTTGTAAACATTTAAGAAAAAATGCAATGTGGCACGTCTTTGACGTACCAAAAAAAAATATTATAATTTATGTAACAATAGTTTGAATAGTAGAGAATGTATTTGAAGGACAAACTTTGGATATGCTAGCATATCAAACATTGGCATAAATTTAGCTAGCAGAAAATGATAAGACAAACATTCGAACTAATGCTAGCATTAATCCACCTTCAAGCAATACATACAAAAAATATATGATTCAAAAATACTCTACACGATAAAAAAGTTTGGATATGTTAACATATCAAATATTGGGAATAGCGAAGCTGACAATAAGACCTCCAATCTGTTATCGAATCAGATCACTAAATATATGGTACTTTTTAGTATATAAAAATCAATGTTTTTAGCTCCCTAGCTCCAACAATAGAGATTATGCAAATATTTGTGTTCAAAGGACAAACTAATATGAAGTCAATGAATTATCGATCACTATAGTCCCTCTATGCCTACGACAGAGACTAATAAACCACTTATACTATTATTAAAATAAATATTGAAAAAAATACATTGACTTTTTTCTTAATATTTAAGACCAAATACTTGAAAGTTACATATTATTTTATAACACTTATCTATGGTTAGTCTGTAGCCAATCGCAGGTTCCAATCTTGTGGGTTTCCATGGGCATCCTATCATCCCTCCTCACACTAGGATCATAGTTTCCAATCATGTGGGTTTCCATGGACATCACATCATCCCTCCTTAGACTAAGTACACCCTCTGTGAGCCTAGTGTCATCCCTCCTTGGATTAAATGCACCCTGTGTGATTTTGTTGCATGGTTAAGAATACCAATCAAATTGTCTCATCCCTTGGACATGGGGCACTCGTACGTTGATGAAAAAAACTTACAATTTGATGCAAATAATTAAGAAATTTAAAAACTCCAATTCATGAAAAATAACATTAAAACATAAAAAAATAAATTAATAACTAAAAAAGAAATCATATAATAATGAAAACAATTTTATTTTTTAAGGAGTAAATAATAACGTAATATTACATTTTACTTACATTTCATATGATGCAATCAAACACCTCACTTTGACACATCTTTTACAAAATTTAGTGGAAAAACATAGCTCTATTTCTCATATTTTATGCAATGTTTTTTTTCTTTTTTAAGTTTGTAAAATGGTTAATGCGTATTTGTAAAGGTCAATTAAATCAATGATCATATTGAAACCATTGTCATTACTCATAATTTATTCTCAAAACCTCTTAAGTAACTCATACATTATAATTACTCATCTCATTACTCATAATTTATTCTCAAAACCTCTTAAGTAACTCATATAATGTCCCTCATTACAAGAATTAGTTTCTACATGATCACTTATATTGAAAATTAACATTAAATGGTTGAAAAATGGTTAACATTACCACTACTTCTTACCAATTCTTTTCAAGTTTCATGTCTTTATTCTTATAAATTAAATATTAACAAAGTATAAAAATGATTTGAATTCCATTATAGTGATATTAAATAATCCTTATTCAATGATCAATAAAAAAAAATCCTTTGAAATAAAAAAATATTCAATACATTTTTATAAAAAGGTTGATGGGATTTCAGACGAGCCGCCCTCAAAACTTCAAATTCTATCCCAAAGTCCCTTTCCTGTTAAAGAGTCAAAATGCAAAAATTGTAATTCACCTATCGTCTAATTTCTAATTGAACATTGTAATTTAAAAAATGTTAGAATTGGACTTTTCAAATGCTGAAATTATTTTCTTACATATATATATATATTTTTTTATAGGGAGTGTATATTGTGAATATTTTTTTATTTTCAATTAGTTATATGTGATTTTATAAAATTTTTTAAAGATTTAAGTTTTCATATATATATATATATATATATATATATATAATTTGAAATTCTTAATTTTCTATTGGTTGAACACACTAATATGATTATTTTTATGTGGTTTTAATAGGTATTGTCATTACAAAATTTAATTAAAGAAATTAAAAAATTCATACATGTGTTATCTAGTCATCATTTTAATTTATCATTTAATGTGATAATTTTTTATATAATTGATATCATTATTTTAATATATTATTCACTTAAAAAATATTATTATTTTAGTCCAATTGTACTTCATTCCCTCATACTTTAATAATTCATTGATTTGATAGTACTTCATGTTTTAGCTATCATTTTAGTCTCATTTAATGAATTGTCTTTATTTTAATTAAAAACAAATAAATTTTAGGATTTTTGGCCTAGCTTGTATGTTTCAATAAATTTAGAAAAAAATGTTATAAATACTATCTTTTTTCATTGCCAATAACACAATATCATTTATGTAAGTCAATTATAAGAAAGTGTAACCTACTAATCAATTGGGATATAAATGATCTTTTTTATTTGTCAATAACACAATATCATTTAGAAAAGTCAATTGTAAAAACTTGTAAGCTACTTTTCACATTCCTTCTTCCCTCAATTGTCATAATACTTATGACTAAAATGACTACAATGTTAACATACACTGTACTTTTCTATCTAATTTTTCAAATAAAAATAGTTTATCAACTCTCCCAACTTTTTTTCAAAATTCTTGTAATAAACCTAAACCCAAAACAAGATAATAATATATTTTCAATTTCCCAATTAAATTCATCTGCATTTATTTTGAATAAAGAATGATTTTATATTCTTCCTATTTCACATTTCTCCACAATATGTTTGATGCATCTTAAAAAATCTATGTGTTTGGAAGTCGAGAGACTATGTGTGTGTCTGTGTAACCCTTTTTACTATGAAAAAATCTATGCTATTGTATTAAAACACATATTTAACTTTGATTCAAGATGTCTAGGGTATAGGGGTTTAAATAAATCCATGACAATGTAGTGAAAACATCATCATTTATATTTTGGTTGACTCATATTTACTAGTGTAAAGCTTAAATATGCGTATTTATTTTAAAGCTGAAAGATGCATATGACTCTAAGGTTGTGAATTTTGTAAATTTTGAAGTTATGGTTTCTCGTTCAAGATATTTTTATTTATTTTGTTGATGTGATATAAATGCTTGAATCTAAATGACTGTTGAACTAAATGTTTCCATCTTAATTGCAAACTTAAATCACATCATATATGATCTATACAACTTAGGTTCCTACAAATTGTTGAATTTTCACTATGCTGGGCTCAAGCATGAGGGTTATTTCATTTTAGCATTTACTTGAAACATAAACACATGCATATACACCATTCATAAGTATTGCAATAACCAAAATCACAAGAATAAGTACCATGCACAAGAACACATGAAATATCTCGGGAAACTCTTCTACTCAAGGGAAGAAAACCCAACAATCCTTTGCTATATTCTCAAGAGAAGATCCCCCAACCATAAAACCCTAATGCATAGAAGAGGGTGCTCTACAACCTTGAAACTTGCGCCCACAAGAGGTGTGCACTTCATCCCTAAAATGCTCTTGCTGAAATTTCGGAATGACAAGTGAGAAGTGCGTTTCCTCAATGAGGAAATCACATTTATTTATACTAGACCAAAAACAACAATAGGCGTTTCTATTGGCACAACAGGGCCGAGCTCAATAACTCATAAATATAATTATTATTACAATAATCCTTAATTATCTTTCACATATGGTGGGGCCTACTTGTTGTTGATTATTTGGGTTGGTTGTCATTGATGTCAACCCTTGAAGAAAGTCTGGTGGAAAATTCCGATAGCACAAAGGTTTGGGTAATGGACCCAAGTTTTTTTGATGGATAATGGTATTATTTTTGATATATTTGTAGGTAATACTATTCCATATGGATATTGCATTTCATGTCATTTACGGTGGTATGTGGAACATCACATAACTCCTCATGGTTAGAGAGTTATGGCCATGTGAAGTTTGAGAAAGTTTTGGGTAATGGACCCAAGTTTGTTTGATGGATAATGGTATGAGTTTTGATATATTTGCATGTAAGAATATTCTATATGGACAGTATATGTCACGCCATTTTTGGTGGTATGTGCAACGTGACATAACTCCTCACAGTTATAGAGTTATGGCCATGTGAGGTTGGAGAACCCTCATGAGTCATCTAGAAGCCCCAAAAGGTGAAAGTAGTCAAAGTGGTTTAAGATATTTTAGAAGGTAAATAATAAAGTGAAGTGATGCATGTACTATAAGTCAAAGTGAATACAAAAAAAATTATTTAAATAATAAAGTTAATGGAGAAATTACTAAGTGGACAAGTGATTAGAAGTTGGTTAGCCCTAAAATAAGGAAAGTGGTTTAAGATGGTTAGAAGGTAACCCCTTGAGGTAAAGTGAAATGATGAGTGTACTATAAGTCAAAGTGGATACAAAATAAATTATTTAAATAATAAAGTTAATGGAGAAATTACTAAGTGGACAAGTGGTTAGAAGTGGGTTAACCCTAAAATAAAGAAACTGGGTTAAGATGGTTAAAAGGTAACCCCTTGAGGAAGCTACATGAAAGTATAAATAAGAGGTAAGGCTCTCTCATTTAATTACACTTGAGAATACTTAATATATACAAGTAGCTGAGGTAACCAAAGAATATTTAAGATGAATTTCAGAGGGAAGATGAAGTAAAGAAGGCCGAAATTCAAGGGATGATAAATTGTTTTGATGATTCTTTCTAAGGTATGTTATTTACAGGTCATCTCACCATTTTCGCAATAACCTTTTTTCTAGAATGATTCATACCGTACAATTGGCAGGGCGTTGAGGAAACATATCCAAGTAGATGTGATACACATTTCAGCTTATGGGTCATTTTATTTTTGGAGTTACAGTCCATGGAAAATAAGGTTTGTGGCTAGTCCTGAAACTAGTCTAAAACATGTGTTTCGGGTAAAAACATCATAAATTCTTCATAAAAGATCCAAATTAAGTAAGACCAAATGTATTGGTTAGAGAACAGTCTATAGTATTCTTTGTACTATTTTCAGATCCATACAACAAATATTCCATGAGGGGCACTCTCTACAAGTTCACTCTCTAGAATAAGCCAGAATTCAACAAGGTGTGTCATTTTTTCTGTAACTCATTTTCTGAGAGTTGTCAAGTAGTTAAATCTGGAGGAATTGCATAAAATACACTGAAGAACATTGTGTACCATTTTCAGATCTTTATTCATTACAGGTACATAGTTATGATTACTACTAGTTAGGGTTGTTGACTAATCCAAAACTAGTCATGTGAGACTAAAGTAAAGTTTGATGAAAATGCTAGCCTCTTACTATTAAAGCTAAGGAAGGTTTGTAGTTATGTGATACTATACGCAAGGTCTATTACATAGTTACAAATCAGATTTGGATGATGAAATTGATGAGGGATTTTGGTTGAGGTACATGTTGGGTACATGGTTGAGTCAAGTGGTTGATGAGTTGACACATACATAAGATGTATAGTTGATGATGTTGGTACATCTTGATGAGTCATAGTTTATGTGTATTTGATGCATTATTGGTACATATTTGGTTCATGGTTGATGCACTCATTGATGGTACAAGTTTAGGTATAGGTTGGTGCATGGTTAATGCACTTGTTTATGGTACAGGTTGATTACAGGTTGTTTGGTACATGTAGGTGCATGGTTGATGCACTTTTTTATGGTACAGGTTGATTACATGTTTATTGGTATAGGTTTACAACATTATATCTCAGAGTGATAGTGTGACATTGGTTCCATCATTCTACGTCAGGGTGGTTGGATGGGACAAGGACAGGTGGTTGTAGCCACATTTTGGTTGTAGTCATGGAATATAAGGGGTTGTAGCCTCGTTATGGTTGTAGACAGAGAATTGGGGAGTTGAATTTTCCTTCATGTCATAGCCTAAAAACATAGGGGATTGTAGCCTCCTTCTAGTTGTATCCAAAGAATTGGGGAGTTGGATCTTCCCTCAGGTTGCAGCTTGAGAAACTAAGGGGTTGGAGCTTCCTTCCAGTTGCAATTGAAAACAAAGGAAGTTGGTTCTTCCAATGAATGTAATTCTTAAAGACATATAAGAAAAAGAATTTTGTGGTTTTATCCCTCTTTGGGTTTCCACGTAAAACATTGGTGTATTGTGTATGTGTATGATTGATCATTTGTTCATTGTTTATTTACTTTGCAACTATTGGATGATAATGCTACATTGATATAACACTTACATTTTATGGTGAAAAATAACTAAATTTTTCTATTGCTAATTCACCCCTCCTCTCAGTAATCCAACAATTGGTATCAGAGTGAGGTTTCTTCAGGAAACAGGTTAACCACTGGAAGGAGATCATGGATTATTCTGAGAATAGAGTAGCAATGTTTAATAGTCAGAATGGTTTAAACTATGATGTGCATAGCAAAAGGATGAAAGTATTTTTACAGGCACATGGACATTATATTTGGATATTAGTTGTTATAGGATATTATAGTTCAAAAAGAGCAAAGACTGTAGCCAAGAAGGAATTGAAGAAGAATAACAAAATAACAATGTATTTGATCTGGGAAGGATTACCTAATCTGGTAAGAGAAAATGTTGGTAAATGGTCATCAACCAAAGAAAATTGGGATAAGTTACATGACATATATTCTTCACCCATCACAGATTTAGAAAATGCCAAAAAAGATGCAGATACGAATAAAAAAGAATAATGTTCACCATGTCAAACAGATTCAGAAGATGAAGAATACATAATCACCATAGGTATGTTGTTTTTCTTTAATTGTGAAAAATGTGAACATATTAAAATAGAATGCCATGAAGGAAATGAGACAAAAAAACTAATTGAAAAGGAAGACAATTATGAAGCAGAATTGACTAGTTCTTTAGATGAACTAAGAGAAGAAAATAAGTCACTCAAGAAAGAACTGATGAAACAAAAGGAAAGTGTTCACATTTTTGAAGAATCCCAACATGTCATTGAGAACTTAAGAACTCAGCTAGAAGAAGCTAGAAAGATCGAAGAAAATATTGAATATCAAAAGCAGTATTTGGAATTCAACATAGCAGCACAGAAGGAAGAAGTAGAAATGAGAGAGAAGATATTGAAAGATCATCTTAAGGAAAGAACTAATGATCTAAACCATCTTGAGGAAGAGTTTGGTCAAGAAGAGAAAGAACTTGAAGAAGAAATAATCACATTTAAATTCATCTTGAAGAAGCGAAAAGAACATAGGAAGTCATGAAGTCTCAAATAATGAAGAAAGAAGAAGAGGTTGAGAAGCTTGAAGAAGAAGTTGTCACATTGAGAATTAAAATCATCAAGCTCAACAAGAATGTTGAAGAGACAAAATCATCCACATCAATTATAGAGAATGAAGAGAAGCACTTTAGGTTTCTAGAAAAGTAGAATGAAGAAAATAGAAAGAGTTATGCAGAAGTACTCAAAGGAAATGATCATGGTCAACCAGACTCTAAGAAAACTATTGAAGATACATCTTTAAGAAGACCATCCATGTTCAAGACACAAAGAAGCTTCAATTATGATCATGATCAGTCAAGGAAGAAATTCAGATGCAATACACCACAAAGAAGATTATTCACTACTAGGTTTGAAAATTTATTTTATGGTCATTGTTTTTATTGTACTAATTTTGTACATAAGGTTGCAGATTGCAGGGATTATAAAAGAAATTTTCAAGAAAGAAGTGCCTATGTGGTTGCACGTAACATTGAATGTTACAAATGTCATAACTATAGACACATAGCTAGTGATTGTAGAAGCATGATCGATACTTCCATGAAAGAGAACACTGATATCAGATATAAGAAAGTATGGATAAGAAAACATGTAGAACAGGTGAACAAAGGCTAGGTACCAGAGATTGCAATATTGGAAATAAAATGAGATGAAGAAAATTCTATAAAGAAAAATAAAGATGTCAAACAAAGAAAGGCTTGGAAAATAATTGAAAGAAAAGAAGGACATGTAAATAAGGAATAGGTTCAAGAGATTGTACTTTCAGTTATTGTAGTGAAAGATGAATTCACATACACAAAGAAAGAAGTCAAAGCTTAGAGAGATGATGAATCTACCAATGAAAAAGATGATGAATACACATCAGAGCAGGAATTGTTCTGAGCAATCCAACTTAGAGAATCCTAGGTAATATGAATATTAGACAAGGGAGTCTATGCAATAGTTGTGATGGACCAAAGAACCATTCTTCGAGCAGCTTGCAAAGTTTGAGAAGACAAATCCAGAGCAGTCAGTTAGAAGAAGTATAGTTTGTTAGATTAATCAAGAATTCATGATAGTATAGTGATAAATGCGTCAACATTATGGACAATTGCACAAGTAGAGTCTTAGATAGTATGGATAGAGATGGATTCGTAAGAACACTTAGCTGGTTTGGACAGATATATGACAGTGGAAAAGAGAATGGATTCATAGATTGGTTCAGAGAGTGGTTCAAAGACAAAGGAACATTATCATAATGGATTATAATTACACATGAAATGGCTCGAACAATGCTAATGGATTCCAAATTGATAGATATTTTTTGGACACATGTAGTGCATACATCAGTTCACATTCGAAACAAAGTAATGCTAATTTTTTTTTTACAAAACTCCCTACGAACTATGGAAAGGAAGCATATACAAAAACCTCTACATCAAGGTAACTCAAGGTAGTATTTTATTAATTGAAATTTGTGTTGATGATATTGTTTTTGGCAGTACTAATGATAGGTTAAGACATAAATTTGCAAAGGATATGTAGAATGAATTTGAAATTTCATTAATTGGAGAACTATCATTCTTTCTGGGTCTTCAGATATGTCAAAGCAACCAAGGAATTTTTATTTCTCAAACTAAGTATATCAAAGAAATGCTAAAGAGGTTCAGAATGAAAGATTGCAAACTAGTTACCACTCTTATTCAAACCAGCTGAAAGTTGAGAAAAGATGATGATTCAAAGTCTACAGACGAGAGGAAATATAGGCCAATGATTGGTATCTTACTATATGTGACAACATCCAGACCATATGTAATGTTGACAGTTGGACAGGTTGCATGATTTCAAGCAACACCAAGTGAATCACATGTATTAGCAGTAAAGAGGATTTTTAGATATCTTAAAGGAAAAAAAGAGTTTGGATTATGGTATCCAAAAGGAAAGGATCTATCACTTATTGCCTACACAGATGAAGATTGGGTAGGTTGCATTGATGACCGATGAATCACTAGTGGAGCAGTGTTCTACTTGGTTGAGTGTTTGGTATCATGGCTACGCAAGAAACAATCATCAATATCCTTATATAAATCCAAGGCATAGTATATTGCAACACCAAGATTTTGTACAAAGGTGCTATGTATGAAACAAACTTTGACAGATATACAGGTTGAGTATGATGATCCCATTCCAATCTATTGTGATAATAGAAGCACCATCAGTATCTCAAAGAACTCGGTGATGAACTCCAAGAAGAAGCATATTCCAATAAAGTATCACTTTCTACGGGAGCAGGTTACAGAGAAAAACATCAGATTTGGATATATGGGCACAACGGAACAAGTGGAAGACATATTTACAAAACTGCTTCCATAGGAATCCTTTGAGTATCTACGCTAGAGACTCAGAGTAATTTCTACTTTGAGTGTTTGGTATTTTGAATGCTTATCTTATATGTCTTAGATTTACATGAGGAAGCACCATAAAGAGGACAATTCAGGTTGGAAGATCAGTTTCAGGAAGATTTCATTTAGAGGGAGTATCCCTGAGGACAATTTAGTTAGGGTAAGCAACCCCAGATTGAAATATACATTTTCCATTGATGACAAAGGGGGAGATATTTATTAGATGCAAAGGTAAATGCTTGGAGAAAGAGCATAGAGGCATGGTTCCAAGGGGAGCGATGGTCACAGGGGGAGCATGAGTGATATGAATTCAATATTGCATCAGAGTTTTTCCATAAATTCCAAAGGGAGAGATTTTTTGTTATTTGGGTTGGTTGTCATTGATGTCAACCCTTGAAGAAAGTCAGGTAGCACAAAGGTTTGGGTAACGGAACTAAGTTTGTTTGATGGATAATGGTATTATTTTTGACATATTTGTAGGTAATACTATTCCATATGGATAGTACATATCATTCCATTTTCGGTGGTATGTGGAATGTGATATAAATCCTCACGGTTAGAGAGTTATGGCCATGTGAAGTTGGAGAAAGGTTTGGGTAATGGACCCAAGTTTGTCTGATGGATAATGGTATGAGTTTTGATATAATTACAGGTAAGAATATTCTATATGGACAATACATTTCATTCCATTTCTGGTGGTATGTGGAACATCACATAACTCTTCACGGTTAGAGAGTTATGGCCATGTGAACTTGGAGAACCCTCATGAGTCATCTAGAAGTCCCAAAAGGTCAAAGTAGTCAAAGTTGTTTAAGATATTTTAGAAGGTAAATAATAAAGTGAAGTGATGAGTGTACTATAATTCAAAGTGAATACAAAATAAACTATTTAAATAATACAGTTAATGGAGAAATTACTAAGTGGACAAGTGGTTAGAAGTGGGTTAGCCCTAAAATAAGGAAAGTGGTTTAAGATGGTTAGAAGGTAACCCCTTGAGGTAAAGTGAAGTGATTAGTGTGCTATAAGTCAAAGTTGATAAAAATTAAATTATTTAAACAATAAATTTAATGGATAAATTACTAAGTGGATAAGTAGTTAGAAGTGGGCTAACCCTAAAATAAGGAAAGTGGGTTAAGATGGTTAAAAGGTAACCCCTTCAGGAAGCTACATGAAAATATAAATAAGAGGTAAGGCTCTCTCATTTTAATCACACTCGAGAATATTTAATATATACAAGCGATTGAGATAACCAAAGGATATCTAAGCCAAATTTCAGAGGGAAGTTGAAGTAAAGAAGGCCGAAATTCAAGGGAGAATAAATTCTTTTGATGATGCTTTCTAAGGTATGTTATTTACAGGTCATCTCACCATTTTCGCAATAAAATTATTTCTAGAAATATCTAGACCATGAAATTGGGAGTTCGTTGAGGAAACATATCCAATTATCTGTGATAAAAATTTCATCTTGTGGGTCATTGTATTTTTTGAGTTACACTCCGCAGAAAATAGGGTTTGTGGCTAGTCCTGAAACTAGTCTAAAACATGTGTTTCGGGTAAAAACATCATAACTTCTTCATAAAGGATCCAAATTTAGTAAGACCAAATGTATTTGTTAGAATACATTGTTTAGTATTTTGTGTACAATTTTCAGATCCATACAACAAATATTCTGTGTGGGGCACTCTCTACAAGTGCACTCTCTAGAATAAGCCATAATTCAACAAGGTATGCCATTTTTTCTATAACTCCTTTTTGAGAGGTTCCAAGTAGTGAAATCTGGAGGAATTGCATAAAAGACACTGAAGAACATTGTGTACTATTTTCAGATCTTTATTCATTACAGGTACATAATTATGATTATTTCCAGTTAGGGTTGTTGACTAATCCAAAACTAGTCATGTGAGACTAAAGTAAAGTTTGATGAAAATGTTAGTCTCTTGTTGTTAAAGTTAAGAAAGGTTTGCAGGTATGTGATCATATACACCAAGTCTATTACAGAGTTACAAATAAGATTTGGATGATGAAATTGATGAGGGATTTTAGTTGAGGTACATGTTGGGTACATGGTTTAGTCAAGTAGTTGATGAGTTGGCACATACCTGAGGTGTATATTTGATGATGTTGGTACATCTTGATGAGTCATAGTTTATGTGTATTTGATGCATTATTGGTACATATTTGTTGCATGGTTTATGCACTCGTTGACTGTATAGGTTGAGGTACAGATTGGTGCATGGTTGATGCACTTGTGTATAGTACACATTGATTACAAGTTGTTTGGTATAGGTTGGTGCATGGTTGACGCACTTGTTTATGGTACAGGTTGATTATAGGTTTATTGGTACAGGTTTACAAAAGTATATATCACAATGATAGTGTGATAGTGGTTCCATCATTCTACTTCAGAGCGGTTGGACGAGGCAAGGACAGGTGGTTGTAGCCACCTTCCGGTTGTAGCCAGGGAATATAGTTAGTTGGAGCCTCATTCTGGTTTTAGCCAGAGAATTGGGGAGTTGGAGATTCCTTCAGGTTGTAGCCTGTAACAACCCAAATTGATTAATTTTTATCCTAATTTTTAAATTTGAATTTTATTAATTATTAAAATATAGTAAATGAGTCTTTCATTATTTTATGGGTGAAGTAATTAATGGGGGGATAAAGTTGTTGGGGAATTGATCAGAGGATAAGGTTGTTGGGGGATTAATGAGGGGGACTTGAGAGAGGAGGAGATCACTTGGAAGATGATCTCATTTTTATTTTGGTTTGAGAATTTTTGAAAGATAGAGGGAGAAGGTGGAGGGAAAAACAGTTTTGGACTGCATCTGGATTGTTGGTTTTACTTGAGGAGCTTGCTAGTTTTACTTGAGGAGCTTGCTTGAGGACTTTCATAGGGGGCACCTGTTGTTGGGAATTTTTGGCTTGGGGGCTAGGAAATTGAAAGGAATCCTGGGGCTAGGGAGTCGGATAGGCTATTCCTAGTTGGATGGGAGGTTAGTTAGATTTGGATAGAGCTTCAACTTGGACAGAGTTGGAGAGAAACATCAGTTAGAGGTATTTATTACCATGCTGCTCATTTTCTTTTAAATTCTGCTAAATAGTGAATTGTTATTATCCTGAATAGAGAAAAAAAAAGAAATTATGATAGCAATTCTATGTTTAAATTTATGTTTTTTAAGGTTCTATTTGGACAAGCCTTACACATGGTATCAGAACCTGGTTTCAAAACTGAAACCTAGGCTTCACCACCCACAACACTGAGATTTTGTCTTTGTGCCAACATGGTCTGCAAGGTCTGCATCCAATTTGGGTTGTTACAAGAACAACTTTGTTTTAGGTTAAAACCCCTCAACTAATAATTGTAAAACTTAAGAGAATTTAAAACCCCCTAACTTCAAGAAAGAAAATTCCAGTGATGGATCTACATCAGGTGCATAGTTGTTTTCCTCAACATTCTTGATTAGCTCCATAATAAAATGAACACCTGGGCTTTGCCGAGAGGTTTGATGTAAGATAGCACAAGGGTAAAGTGAAAGTTGAAGAAAATTGTGTATCCAAGCAGAACTACAACACCAAGTCATTTTCTGTAGGTTGTACCTATGTGAAAATATTTAGCGCGATTTAGAATATATACAACTAATGTATTCTTGCCAAATAAGGAGCCATTACTGCTCCAGGTTGGCTTGTTCCACTTGTGACCTAAGAACCCGTTCACGAGATGGAATTATGGGTATACATGAGAGAAGACATCCAATAATCTGTATCCACCTGCCTTTGATGTCATTTCAAGAAAAAAAAGAAATCCATCGAGGAGCAAAATAATAACCCATGCAAAAGAACCAAATGTGTTGGCTACGATCATGCTCAAACACAATGATGTAATGAACTGAGACAGTGAAGTGGCTATATGATGAACACAGATTAGCAACCGATGTTGGTGAAAGAACCCTTCAACATGAAATGATTGAAATGCCTCAGTGCATTCCTTCACGGATACATCTCTATTTGGTTGATCCCTCCATGCCCAATACTGCTGCTGATCTTTATTGGAAGTGGCTTCCTGCCAGAAGTTTGTTAAACCCTTGTATTCAGGACACTTTTAAACCATCGGTTCAAGTAACTTGCACACCTCTTTGCTTTCTGTGTCAGTCCTTGCAGCCATATTATCATTATTATTATTCAAAGAGCAGTTGGTGTCTGTTTGAATGCAGTCGGTAACTTTATCTTCGCATAGTGACTGCCAAGTGCACCCCCATGATTTCTAGGAAGAAACCCACACTGCGATTAGATTTGGCGCATCTTTGTCTCTCGACGTCCCTTCCTTCTCCTTTGTAACCTGGATCATTTCGATGCTACCTTTGAATATGCCTGCTTAATATATGAACGGACGCTAATAATATATAAAAATCTAGCCATGCCCTTTATCATCTATGTATACGAATCATACTCAAAGTCCCATCCATAGACAAAAGTTTGGCTGCTTGGTGCAATCCTTCCGTAAGAGGGTTATCTTTAAACTTGGTTTGCCGAATCTCTTCAATGTGCTCCCTTGGTGTTGCCATTTACGCACAGGAAACGGATATCCGATTCCAATAGTGAGAAAACACTATAAAGCCAACCCTTCCAATGACTCACAACAAATTAATTGGGAATCTGACTGAAAACACTATGGTTCAGAAGATTGAATTTCAGAGTTACGTAATCAAAGCATCGAATTCATATTCCAATAGTAATATTTACGAAGACTATCTAAAAACAACTCGGAAGACATTGATAGGCATCCCTGGATGCTTTAAATAATCGGGGAGTGTTGTTTCCAAATCTATTGAGGAAAATTTTATGGCACTAATGAGAATGGAACCCTCGACCTGTTGGGGGAGGAACCAATGCCTTGAAGAAAGGTCCAACTGAGGACGATTGGATGCACTTAGAATTGGATTTGGAATATGAAAAATCTTTGATTATGTACATATATGATCTTCTTTTGTATGAAGCATATTGAGCTTGCAGTGATTTGTCATAGTAAATCTACAGAGAACGATTGAGAGACTTCGAATTGGATTTGGAAATACAAAAAAAAAATCTTTGGGAATGACTTCAATGGATTTTGGATGTGGTAGGTGGAGTCGATCAAGGATACAGGTTTTGGATGTGGTAGGTGGAGCCTGTCTAGGTGAAGGAAAGCTCGTGACATGAAGTGAAGAGACGTGGAATTACAATTTCAGATTTGCTAGATTTTTTTATCCTAAAAGTTAATAAGCTATAACTGTGGTGGAAGACTACAAGGTACTTAAGTATTTGACTTATTTGGATATGTATAAAGGATTCAGATAAAATTATTAAAATTATATGAACCAAATAATATAACATAATTATACTGATAGAGTTTGTTTCATTTCTTTTTTTAAATGTTATTTATGTTGTAGCCTCTTGTGAAATTTTAGTAATTTTATTAATTTTAATTGATAGATATATTTAAAAAAAAAAATCAAATAAAATTGAAATAGTCTAATTTTAACTCAAGTATGTATTTAATGTAATAAAATCATTTAGTTGACCATTTAAGCTTTTAAAAGAATCCATTCGTTTGAGATTAATTTTTTTAAAGAATTCCATAAGAGAGATTAAACTTTTAAAAGCTACATGAAAATGTTTCTTTAAATCTTCACAACTCTATGTACAAAACCCCTCATTGTGTTGTTGTGTTGTTTCATTCCATATATCATACTAAATAATTAAAATAATATATATATATATATATTCCAATATACTATAGTATATGTTATAATTTATATACCATTTCGTAATTAATATAATAATATTGAAGTCACTTTATTTATCTTCTTTATGTCTTCCTTTTGATATTGCATAGTTGACATTATGTTTTCTTTCATTTTGATCTAAATTACTTAAGTGTATAGCAAAGACAATGTTGTATGTACTACATATAAGATTCAACTTTACCTAACAAGTGTGATGTGGAAGACACATCTCTTTGAAGACATTCTCAAGTCTTTTGAAACTTTCGACCTTACTTTTCTAACTTTCGACATTTTTAAAACTTGTAGACTAGCATTATCCATTCTTTGTAGAATATATGCTTTAAATATCTTTGTTCGATAACACATGTATTCTAGTATATATGTAAATAACAACGCAAACAAAATAACATATAATACAACATATGGAGAATCAAATTTTTAGAGTGTGGAATAAATAACTCAAAGTGCACATTATGGTTAAACTTGTTTAAACCATCCAAGTCCAACTTGATATGTTTTAAGATTAAGGGTCATGTAGTGAAAGAAATCTTGTAACCTAGAAAATAATTTGTTGATGTGGGAAACATTGTAATGAATGACTTAGGGGTTACCCTCCACTTTGTAAGTAAGTAGAAGACCTCAAGTAAAGTTGATTTCAAATGAAAACATAGTCACAAGCATGGTTCGTAGTGATAATAAGGAAGAATCTAACCTTATCAATTCTAAGCATGGCTTGTACAATACCACTTAAAGATTATCTAACCTTAGTAATGCTAAGAGTAAATGATACGTCATTGTTACAAGAAAGACAATGACCACTTGTGAGAGGTTATTTTCATGAGAAGGTCAACAAATTTTAAATTTACCATAGTGTTTATGTTAAGAGTGGAAACTAGTGATGAGTCCTACTCCTAATTTATGGGTATTATATGATGTGTATGTGAGAAGATTCAAGACTTTTCTAGTGATACTTATTCTTTAGAAAGGGGAGGTCATGCGGAAATTTACCATTGGCTAGAAAAATATTACATAGTTAATGGAGGATTTGGTGTGGTGTACCATTGAAGTTTTACTATCTTAAGAGTATAGCTTATGCACTTGGGTTGCTTCTATACTAAGGAGTGAGTGGGAAAGAGTCTTGAGCCTAGAGAGAGTGTAGTGTGAAGGAGGAAGTTGTGCATTGTGCTTAATCATTATGTAGGTTAGTATGGTGATATTGACAACATAAGACTGTAGTGGGTGCTTATGTTTAGTTCCACATTCTAATGAAAATTCAAATGGATATTGTAAGTGAGCCTATGTTGTGAATTTAAAACTTGAGTTAGAATGATAAGTGACATATCATTAAAAGGCGTTTTATTATGTCATAAAGTGTGGCATGGTATATCAACGGAGTTCTATTAGTCACTATGCACGAGTTCATTGTATGAGGGATGAGTTATCTAAATGGAAGGACACACCTTGAAATGAATTAATTGGTCTAGCAACTACTTGTTCACTAACAAGGATTTTTCCCTATGAAGAAAATCTGTTTGAAAATAAATAAGTAAATAAATAAATCTATATGAGGAATGATGAACACATTCTTCCCATCGTTAAAAATGTCTTTCATGGTAGGATAAAGAAATTGAAAGTGCTAGAAATGGACAAGAAAAGAGCTTGTTACCAAAGTTGGTAAGTACTATGTAGGTATAGAGGATATAATTTTGAGACGTAGGAAGTACAATGCCGAGAAGAGAAGACCTCAAGGACAAATGACTAAATATTTGGAATGAAATCTTGTAGTAAATTTATTATGATATAAAATGTTCACTGACCCACATGTCAACATGGTGCTCTTTATGTATAGGCATGTTTGTAATAGTGAATTGAGGATAGAAAGTAGGATTTTCCTCGACTGTGATGAAGAGAATCCTATACTAGACAATTAACGTGTTTGAGATATAGTTTATATAACTTAAAGAATTGAGAGATGTTGAGGACAATGGAAAAACAAACCGTGAAGTAACAACATCACATGACCATCAATTAGAAGTATCTTAGTCAATGCTTGTAAGAAGGGAAAATGTTGGTGTCTCAATCTCATGAGTGATGGAATATGTATTGTCAATCTACACTGATGATCAAAGTCGACAAATGCTTGTCTTTAATTATCAATATATCTCAAGCACAATTGTATGTATGACTTAAGAAAGTTTATATCGAACTCAATATAAGATTCACTTAACTAGAGAACTGATGACGAGCTAACGTTCTATATAGTGAACAAACAAGTAGACTATACTTTATATATTGGGGTCATATATGGAACTTAGGAAGAATAAATCTATAACAAAAGTGTGTTTTATCATCAATTAAATTAAAAGTGGCAATAAAATATAGTCAAGACACGGTAAGGTTCTTACCAAATAGGGGTAGTTGTAATAAATATATTAATAGCCTCAACATGTTTTAATCAGTGAAGGTTCAATGGGACCAATATAGAATAGGGTTTTCTATCATAGATGACACACATAAGTTGTGTCATGAATTTTTCCTTATATTGAGAATGATCATAACTTCGGGAATAAGTTTTGTTTTGAAGGGTGGGTGTACGTAATGCCACCTTTTGACTTAGATAGCGAGAATTACTTAATTCCTAATCACCGTTTATTTTCTATTCACAGTGAAACTATTAATGATACACTTGAACTTTTAAGATGTAGGAACCTTTATGAATGTTTAAACGTTATTTGAATGATGATGGATAGGATGTGATCTATTATGTGAATGTAAATTCTATGAATGTTTAAATGTTATTTGAATGATGATGGATATGATGAGATCTCTTATGAGAATGTAAATTCTATGAATGTTTAAATGTTCTTTAAATGATGATGGATATGATGTGATCTACTATGTAAATGCAAATTCTATGAACAAGTAACGTCAATTGAATTATGGGGATATTATGAGATCTATTTCTAACTTGAAAACTTTGATACTAAAGTTGTTGGTACGTGGATACTGAATTGAGATTATGGTTGTATGCAATTACATGATGATAATGCATAGATATGTATGAGTTTGTTCTACGGACTAATTTTCAGGTCAATGGGCTATGAAATAGCCAAGGGATAAGGGTAATAAGAGTGGATGTCATCACCACCAACAGAGAAACAATATGGTATGAATATTTGTATGTGAAATCATATTGGTACAAATGCACTGTTATGATATATGGACCAATGCAGGTTTTCAGGTGGTGAGACTACCCAAAGACTAAATAAACGATGACAAAATTACAAGCAACATAGTGCCACTGTATATTCCATGGTAGGGTGTGGACCCTAGTCCTATTAAGAGGGGTGGAGGCATTTACCACCGTGTATCCTCTGAAGCCTAGAGTCATGGGAGGATGGTGTTAGCTCACACTCCCCTAGACATGTGATGATGATTGTCAGTTTCCTGCTGGGGAAGCTTGATCAAGAGAGTTGACACTTCCTCTTACGGGTTCTATTTGGAGTTAGGTCAATATAGTTGACGCTCCAAGATAGTCTAGTAGAGGAAGGATAGGGATGGAAGATGGAAGTAAGTTAGGGAGGAAGGATGAATAGAAGTAGTTGAGAGTGTGTGGGGATTTCTCCTTATAGAATAATTTCTAGATTTCCTCTTTATTTAAAATTAAAAAAAAAAAGGAGAAAAATATATGTATATATGTATATTTATATTTACTTAACTAAACTAAAATTATCTAAGTGAATGTAGCTTGTGCTAAATTATTGTAAATGAGGAATTTCATGAACATTTAAATAGTTTACTATCTTTTATGAAATTAATGGTCTTGTTGATTGGATTGAACACATACAAGAATTAATTTAGGTGTGATAATTATTTTCATTAGTACATGTACAAGTCCTCTATGTGCTAGCTACACATTTATGCCTTCCACATGTACAGTAGTATGTGTAAGTGTTTTAAATTGATGGTGTTGCTTCTTTGATGTGGATGTATGAATCATGTGTCGTTACCCTTGTATTGTAAATTACCCTAACTTCGGGACGAAGTTTCTTGAAGGGTGGGTGTATGTAACAACCCAAATTGATTAATTTTTATCCTAATTTTTAAATTTGAGTTTTATTAATTATTAAAATATAGAAAATGAGTCTTTCATTATTTTATTATTAAAAATGGGTGAAGTAATTAATGGGCAGATAAGGTTGTTGGGGAATTAATGGGAGGATAAGGTTGTTGGGGGATTAATGATGGGGACTTGAGAGAGGAGGATAAGAGAGGAGGGGAACACTTGGAAGAGGATCTCATTTTTATTTTGGTTTGAGAAGTTTTGAAAGATAGAGGGAGAAGGTGGAGGGAAAAATAGTTTTGGACTGCATTTGGATTGCTTGTTTTACTTGAGGAGCTTTCTTGAGGAATTTCACAGGGGGCACCTGTTGCCAGGAATTTTGGGCTCGGGAGCCATGAAACCGAAAGGAATCCTTGGGCTAGGGATCCAGATAGGCTGTTCCTAGCTGGATGGGAGGTTAGTCAGTTTTGGACAGAGATTCAGCTTGGACAGAGTTGGAGAACAACATCAGTTTGAGGTATTTATTATCATGCTGCTCATTTTTTTTAAATTCTGTTGAATAGTGAATTGTTATTATGTTGAATAGAGAATAGAAAATAAATTATGATAGCAATTCTATGTTTAAATTTATGTTTTTTAAGGTTCTATTTGGACATGCCTTACATAGCCTCATAACATAGGGGGTTGTATCCTCGTTCTAGTTGTAGCCAACGAATTAGCGAGTTGGAGCTTCCCTCAAGTTGTAGCCTGAGAAACTAGGGGGTTAGAGCCTCCTTCTAGTTGCAATTGAAAACAAAGGAAGTTGGTGCTTCCAATGAATGTAATTCTTAAATACATATAAGAAAAATAATTATGTGGTTTTATCCCACTTTGGGTTTCCACATAAAACACCGATGTACTGTGTATGTGTATGATTGTTCATTTGTAGATTTTTTATTTACTCTGCAACTTTTATATCATAATTCTACATTGATATAACACTTGCATTTTATGGTGAAAAATGATTAAATTTCTCTATTACTGATTCACCCCCCTCTCAGTAATCCAATAATTGGTATCATAGAGAGGTTCCTTCAAGAAAAAAATTAACCATTGGAAGGAGATCATGGATTATTATGAGAATGGAGTACCAATGTTTATTGGTCAGAATGGTTTAAAGTATGAGATGTGGAGCAGAAGGACTGAAGTATTTTTACAGGAACAAGGACATTATATTTTTATATCAGTTGTTAGAGGATATGATAGTTCAAAAAGGGAAAAGACTGCAACCAAGAAGGAATTGAATAAGAATAACAAAATAGCAATGGATTTCATCTGGGAAGGATTAACTAATTTGGTAAGAGAAAAGGTTGGTAAATGTTCATCAACCAAAGAACTTTAGGATGAGTTACATGACATATATTCTTTACCCATCATAGATTCATAAAATGCCAAAGAATATGCAGATATAGATCAAGAAGAATTGTGTTCACCATGTCAAATAGATTCAGAACATGAAGAATACATAATCACCCGAGGTATGTTATTTTGATTTAATTGTGAAAAACATGGACATCTTGAAACAAAATGCCATGAAAGGAATGAGACAAAAAAACTGATTGAAAAGGAAGACAATTATGAAGAAGAATTGACTGGTGCTTTAGATGAACTAAGAGAAGAAAATAAGTCACTCAAGAAAGAAATGATGAAACAAAAGGAAAGTGTTCACATTTTTTAAGAAGCCCAACATGTGATTGAGAACTTAAGAAATTAGCTACAAGAAGCCAGAAAGATCGAAGAAAATCTTCAATATCAAAAGAAGTATTTGGAAGCCAACAGAGCAACATAGAAGGAAGAAGAAGAAATGAGAGAGAAAATATTGACATATCTACTAAGGAAATGACTATCAATCTAAACCAACTTGAGGCAAAGTTTGGTCAAGAAGAGGAAGGACTTTAAGAAGAAATAATCACATTAAAAATTCAGTTTGAAGAAGTGAAAAGAACAAAAGAAGTCATGAAGTCTTAGATACTGAAGAAATAAGAAGAGATTGAGAAGCTTGAAGAAGAAGTTGTCACATTGAGAAGTAAAATCATCAAGCTCAACAGGAACGTTGAAGAGACAGAAACATCCACATCAGTTATAGAGAATGAAGAGAAGCACTCTAGGTTGCTAGAAAAGAAGAATTAAGAAAATAGAAATATTTATGGAGAAATAATCAAAGGAAAGAATCATGGTCAACCATAATCTAAGAAAACTATTAAAGATACATCTTCAAGAAGAGAATCTATGTTCAAGCCAAAAAGAAGCTTCAATCATGATCATGATCAGTCAAGGCATAAATTTAGAAGGGCTACAACACAAAGAATATCATTCACTCCTAGGTATGCAAATTTCTTTTATGGTCATTGTTTTATTGTACTAATTTTGGACATAAGGTTGTAGATTATAGGGATTATAAAATAATTTTTCAAGGAAAAAGTGCCTATGTGGCCCCATGTAACATTGAATGTTACAAATTTCATAACTATGGACACATAGCTAGTGATTGTAGAAGCATGATCAATACTTCCATGAAAGAGAGCATTGATATCAGATATAAGAAAGTATGGATAAGAAAACAGGAAGAACAGGTGAACAAAGACTAGGTACCAGAGATCGCAAGACTGGAAATAAAATGAGATGAAGAAAATTCTAGAGAGAAAAAGAAAGATGTCAGATACATAAAGTTTTGAAAAATAACTAAAAGAAAAGAAGGACAGGTAAATAAGGAACAGGTTCAAAAGATTGTACTTTCAGGAATTGTAGTGAAATATGAATCCATGGATAGAAAGAAAGAAGTCATATCTCAGAGAGATGATGAATCTACCAATGAAGATGATGATGAATACACATCAAAGAGGAATTGTTCTGAGCCATCTATATTAGAGACTCCTGGGTAATATGAATATTAGACAGGGTGGATATATGCGATAGCTGTGACATACCAAAGAACCATCCTTCGAGTAGCTTCTAGAGTTTGAGAAGACATATCCAGAGAAATCAGTTAGCATAAGTACAGTTTGATAGAATAATCAAGAATTCATGATAGTATAGTGATAAATAGATCAACATTATGGAAAATTGCGCAAGTAGAGTCTTGGATAGTATGGACAAGGATGGATTTGTAAGAACACTTAACAGGTTTGGACAGATATATGACAGTGGACGAGAGCATGGATTCATATATTGGTTCAGAGAGTGGTTCAGAGACAAAGGAACATTATCATAATGGATGATAATTACATAGGAAATGGCTCGAACAATGCTAATGGATTCCAAATTGACATATATTTTTGGACACATGCAGTGCATACAATAGTTCACATTCAAACAGATTAATTCTCACAAAAAACAATGTCAAAACTCCTTATGAACTAAGGAAAGGAAGCACAAACAACAACCTCTACATCAAGGTAACTCAAGGTAGTATTTTATTAATTGAAATTTATGTGGGTGATATTATTTTTGGAAGTACTAATGATAGGTTAAGCCATAAATTTGTAAAGGATATGAAGAATGAATTTGAAATTTCATTACTTGGAGAACTATCCTTCTTTCTAGGTCTTCAGATATGTCAAAGAAACCAAGGAATTTTTATTTCTCAAACTAAGTATATCAATGAAATGCTAAATAGGTTCGGAATGGAAGATTGAAAACTAGTTACCACTCCTATTCTAATCTAGGTGGATATCGGTGGCCACCCACCTTTTCAAACTGGCTCAAAACCGTTTTCTGACAATTTTGGCAATTTACTATTTTTAGCAGTTTTTAACTTCCGGGGCCATTTTGAGGGCATAAATGAAGATTTTTTGGGATCGAGATTCTCAATGATAATATAAGGCATGATTGATCCCCCAAAATGAATCTCCTTGAATATATCTTTCCAACGGGCTATCATATGCCTAAAACGAAGATCGTATGCAAAAGTTATGACCCCGAAAAGTTGATGTACTAACTTACCCAAACGGGGCCCACATGACTTTTGGTGCTTCATCTCCTAGGGTTAGTTTTTTGGATGTATAGGGTTTTTGGAATTCTTGTTTATTGTAAAAAGGCCTTCAGATCCTCATTGTAATCATCTTCTTGCGAATGCGAGTAGCTGTCACATCTCTTCTCAAAGATAAGCTGCCACCATTCTAGTGAGTCTTTCACTCTGTATTTTTACAGTATCTGTACATTTATTTCATTAATAGAAATCATGTATTACTGTATATATGTTTGTATGGTTTCATATCAAATACATTTCTATTATATTATTGAATATTTGCGATATTTCTGTGCATTTCTTTGTTATATCTCCACTCTCATTTTGTGCCGAAAATAATCCGGATCCTATTCAAACCAGTTGCAAGCGAAGAAAAGATGATGATTCAAATTCTACAGACCAGAGGGAATACAAGTCAATGATTGGTAGCTTAATATATGTGAAAAAATCTAGACCAGATGTAATGAAGACACTTGGACATGTGGCACGATTTCAAGAAGCACCAAAGGAATCACATGTATTAGTAGTAAACAGGATTTTGGATATCTCAAAGGAACAAAAGAGTTTGTATTATGGTATCCAAAAGGAAAGGATCTATCACTTATTTCCTGCACAGATGCATATTGGGTAGGTTGCATTGATGATCGACGAAGCACATGTGGAGAAATGTTCTACTTGGGTGAGTGTTTAGTATCATGGATAAGAAAGAAAAATTCATCATTATCCTTATCTATAGTCGAGGCAGAGTATATTGCAACAACAGGGTGTTGTACATAGGTTATATGGATGAAACAAACTCTGACAGAGATACAGGTTGAGTATAATTATCCTATTCCAATGTATTGTGATAATACAAGTGCCATCAGTATCTTAAAGAACCCAGTGATGCAGTCCAAGATGAATAACATTCCAATCAAGTATCACTTTCTACGGGAACAAGTTACAAAGAACAACATCAGAGTTGAATATGTGGGAACTAAAGAACAAGTGGAAGACCTCTTTACAAAACTACTTCCACATGAAGCCTTTGAGTATCTACACCAGAGACTCGAAGTAATTTATACTCCCAAATGAATGATTTTGAATGCTTATCTTATATGACTTAGATTTACATAAGGAATCAGCATAAAGAGGACATTTTACGTTGGAAGATCAGTTTCAAGAAGATTTCAGTAAGGAGGAGTATCCCCAAGGAAATTTTAGTTAGGGGGATGTTGGTTTACTATTTCCCTTCTCAGGATGTCTTATTTATTGACCCAGGGTTCATGTCATTCAGGGTTCCAACAAAGCCTCTAAAACTATCGACCCTCTTGGTAAAACAAAAGGCAACACAACACCTGGAACACACTGCACAGTCTCACCCGAGATAGCTTTAAATGGGTGGTTGTAAGACTCAGGTGTTTATAGCCTAGGACATAGTAGGGGATAGTGGTTTCTTGATTAAAGCCAAGTACTGTGAGCTATAAGGTAAACTACTCATCCCATGGTTCACCCCCTCCCGGGCTACGTCCATAAAGATTTGATTCTTGGCTCTTTTATTATGGCAGTTCTGCATTCCTGGTGCCATGCGCTTACAATTCTCCACAAAACTGGGTAAGATATATGTGAGGTGAACTAGATAGCACTAGGATCTACTGCCTCTAGTCTAATCCTCAAATATACCTTCCCTCATATATTATGTTCTCAACAACTTACAAAATCAGTTCATACAACTCAAAACATTAAAGAACTACTAACAACTAATAGCAATGAGCCCTATATGATACTTTCATATCTATATTTATACATTTTAGGCTCTTCATCCTTTTACAGAATATTAACAAAACCCTAACCCTTCTTACGTTAGGTATTTCTCCCATATGCGTGTTTTTCCTCCTCCAACTGTCGCTTTCCTTTGTGCACGCTTTCTTGCATGCATGCATGCTGTTCTTTTTCCAGTTGTTACTTCAGTTTTCTGCACGATTCCTTTCCTATGATCCTTCTTCTTTCCCCTTTGGTCTGGTGCCAATAGGCCCCCAATGCTGACATGCGTCTCATCTCGAGTCACCTAATTTCTCTATGCTTCCTCGATCTCCTTGGTGATCGTATGGAACTATTCTTGCAACTCTGTTGCTTTTCTCACTACCTATGTGGTTTTCTCCCTGATGGTGTCGACTGTCTAATTTTCCACTTCCATGCTCATCAGTCCTACGCATTCTAGATGAGTCCTTGCTATTTGCTTTCTAGCTTCTTCTAACTACACAAGTACTTCTGCTACCCATTCCTGCAATGGTTCTATTTGAGCCCGACGCTATTGTTTCTATGTTTTTGCAGTGATAAGTTCTGCCTGTATATTCCTTAACTCTTGCATTCCCTTGACCCATTCTAGAATTGGTATGGTCTTCTATCACTTCTTGAGTTCTTGGATCATTGCATTGATCATGTCCTCCTCCTTGTCCTAGTGTTGGATCTGTGAATCCTCTTCCAGCTTTGTTCAAAGTTGTGCTACCTTATCCAGCAAGTTGGTTTCCGTGCTAGCCTGTTTTTCTAGCTTCTGCAGTTGCATTTCTACTTCCTGCTTCATTTTCTCCTTTACTGTTGGTGGAGTTATCGGTCTAATCTGTCTGCAGAGAGTCTCTATATCCTCATGATACTGATCAATTGCCTACACAATCTGGTCGATCTTTTTTTTGGTTGGGAGTTCATTTCCTTGCGCAGTAGTTGGAAGTTTCCTAAAAATTTCTTCGACTCTATGTTCCAACTCGTTTCTGCGTTTTTTCTCCTCCTTAGTTTCTGATTTGTCTTGTGCACAAACTGTTTCCAGCGCTTCCTGCTTCTTTGTTTCTTGATGTAGCTTGACTAAGTGTTTATGTTCTCATGGTTTCATTTTATGGTGGATGCTAACATGTAGTTTGTATATTGCTTTCGATGGCATCCTTGTCACAACCAATTGGATATGATCCAAATCCTTCAGTGGTGTCTGTCCTACAATTTCATCCATTCGCAGCATGCTAGGATTTATGTAGACCGTGGAATGGGCATGTGGTATCGGAAAAAATGGCTTGTGTTCTTCTACCTCCACCCTTTTTGTGGTCTGTGTGGTCGATGCATTGATGCCCCTACTACTACTCGTGATCTTGGCTTCCCCGAACTTTTTAAGGAGATGTCCCATTTCTATCAGTTCCCTCTGCAGTTTATCCCTGTGGTGCACGGCATGATCGAAATCCTCTATGAGGCAGTCTTGGGCCATCCTAGAAATCATCTCTCCATCATTCTCCGTGATCGTGTAGTTCGGTGGTGGTTGTTGTGCCTTCATTTTCTTGCATGCATCTGCGTCCTGTACTGCTGGTCTCTTAGTTCCCTCTGGTTCCTGTGTGATGGGGTCCTATGCGGTTTCCTGTGCTCCCTCAACCGGTTTCCTCTGTCAATTGGTCGGTTGGGTGGTTTTTGTTCTCCCCTTCTAGGTCCTTGGCTACTCTGAGCCGTCATCTACCTGAGTCGACTTGGTTTGGCCCGTTCTACATTTCTTGGGTACTAGGATTTGTGGAGGCTGTGTTTCCACCTACGCAGCCCCTCCTTCTGTTGTTTGTCCTGGTACTTCTTTGGGTATGGCTGGAATCCTCCGTTCATCAGGCCATTCTCGGATGACCATGTCGATATCTCCCTCAGTGACGTAGTAGCGCATCTGTAGCCATTGTTTATCTGGATCCTGCCTTGGTTGTATCCACATGTCTTGTCGCCTAGCCCAAAAATTGGTGATGCCCCTATATCATGCGACAACCTCTAGTGTTATTCTCCATGCTTGGTTGATGGCTTCTTCTATATCCCATAGGTAAGATTCAAATAAATTTCCATTCCCCTTCTTATGCTTGGCTAGTGGCATGGATCTGAGGACGTGGTGTCTTTCTCCTCCTAGCTATGGTGTGGTACAAAAAACAACATATTCTGGCTCTCTCCATCCCATGAAAGCTATGAGAGTGATCATCCATGAGTAATGAAATTATGTACCTACGTCATGCATGTCTTTGTAGTCTACTTGGAATAAGTTTGATAGGTATGGCACCCAACTCATGGAGGTCCCTTCTACACACTGAGCTACAACAACAATAACTCCTGCCAGTACTTCATCTTTGGGGCGTTTTATTAGTATTTTGTAGGCTAATATATTTGCGCCCAATTGTGTCATGACATTGTTGATCCTTTCGATTATAATGCCTCTTCTTCCCCTATCAATGTCATATTTCTTCTTCATCTCTTCTCCAAATAATTTTTCTTTGAACTTATTGTCCAGAATCAATGCGGTATCCATACCCCCAGTGGTTAGGCCTGTTATCTACGTGATAAGTTTGACAGTTACGGGGGCGGGTTTGTCCAGCCATACATCCCCTCCATGCATCACTGCTAATAGTTTCTTGACACATGCCGACGCATATTGGCCTCTGCCAAAGTGTGGTATCTTCAACAATCCTAGAATTCTTGTTTTGTCCAATGCAACTGCCCACTGGTGTGGCTGAGTGATGGCTTCTCCGAGTTGGTTCACAACTACTTTTTGCATGAATACCTGTGGTGCAAGCTCTGGATATTTGGTTTCATATGCTACATCATGGTCATAATACTTGAGCTTCTCGACGTGACCTAATAGCTGTGGGTCCACCTGTACTCCCTCTAGTATGCAAGGTAGCACAATCTATGTTTCCGGTTTCTTTCGAGGTCAGCTTGGTATCTGAACTCGGTTCTCTTGTTGTGTTGGTTGGCTCGAAGTTCCAACAACTCTTGGTTGTTCTCCTATCATCCACTCTAGCCATGCCCAGGTAGTTCCAATGGTCTCCTTGGCTGGGTAACCTAAGCCAGGTGCTTGCATCTCGTCTGGTTTCTCCTCTGCTCCCAGATGTTGTGTCATTCTGTTCACTTCCATGGTTGCTTCAGTATGCTCCAGTGGTATTTCCTGGTGGGTTTCTTCTTCTTTTTTCTGGGGCTCGTGCACTGCTGCTGGTGTATCATGTTCCATGGCCTTTGTCTGTGGTTGTGGAATCTCCTCTAGTATGGGTGTGGACTCTACTGGGATTTCCTATGGCGATAGGATTTAGTCGATATCGACGATATCTAGTGGCTGCTATTCATTTTCTTCCAGTGTTCCTCATGACCTAGTATGAACCCTGGTTGATCTATCTATCTGGCCTGGTTCTATGAGCTTTGGTGGTGCCATAATGGTGTCTTTCGAGTGTTTGTTGAGTTTTAATGGTTTTGGTGAGATCTGTGGTTTCACTCTGTTCCTTCTCTCTGTTGTTGCTCTTTTTTTGTTCTCCTTTCACGAATAGACTAAATGCTTCTGTGCTCGTGTGTTTTATGGGCTCATCATGAATCTTGTCAAGGATGCTTCCTCCATCATGCGATTAATGCACCATAACTGTGGGTTCAATGCATATGCAGTGGTTTCGTACTTGCCATTACGCCTGCTCTGCCGTCTCCAGTTGACACGTTTAATGTGACATCACATCCATCCTTGCCTTGCTCTAGCTCTACGTCATACTGTCCTATTAACCTGCTTTTTCCGACTTTCCTTTTCCTGCTTGTTTCCTTTTTTGATATGGCTATTATCGTTTCC
>JZKD02S1075662.1:481132-495944 GCA_000966675.3 Picea glauca
TTTTTTTTTTTTTTTAACTATGCGATTGTTGGGTTATGAAAAAGGTTTAAATATCTTCCTTTTTCCCACAGTTCATGATAAGATTTTGGTTGATTCTTCAAATAGTTAGGGATAGATAGGAAAGAATATGATTAATATGTCTCTTAGGGTTGTTATTAAAGTTTTAATAAATAGATTCTAATTTACAATTGAAATGGTTTGATTTTGTTGCAGAATTGGATAAATAACTGACAAAGATAACCAAAGAGATTCTGGCTATACACAAGCTAGTGGAGGTTGAAGACTTTTTAGGCGCAAAGCGGTTTTGAAAATAATGCATTGTCTATAATGTAACTTTATAATAGTAAAGAAATCCTAAGGATCTTTCGATCCTCAAGATAGCTTGATTTACCAAAACTATTGTAATATATAAGAGGGTAATAGATCCAGAAAAAAGAAAAAAACCCATTCAAGTATTTAGATTCGGAATTGCTCCACGCAAGCAGTTTTTGTAAATGTTTTACCAACCATGGAATCGATGAAAGTTTTGAGTGTTTCTATCATTTCTGTGCTCTGAGTTTCTTGTAGTAGTACTTCTGAAGACCGAGGGCCCAGTCTGAAGGAGCTACTATCTCGTTCTGTAATTGTATCAATTTTAAGTTTGATTCCTATTTTGTGATTCTGATCTCTTTTATAATAGCCAAGGATAAATGCATAAGTGTGTTAATGATTTTTTGATTGTTTGCGTATAGAAGACAAACATTTCCATCAATTATTAATGATTTCTGTTATGATTTTCATTTCTGAAGTTGTTGCTTGATAGTTCCTCACATTTTCATCCGTGTTGTTCCTTTTCCTTAGATTTACGATTGTTTTTCCTTTCGGTAAAAGTTTCAATAGTTGTTCCTTTCGGTAAAAGTTACATTGGTTATTCCTTTCGGTTAAAGTTACATTAGCTGTCCTTTCTGATTAGATTACAATTGTTGTTTCTTTCTATATATAGAGTAATTTTTTATTTCCTTTCCAATAATCAAAATTCATAGTTGATAGTTAATTTTGCAAGTCCTTAGATTCAATTACTACTTTTTAGTTAAGTGAATTCAATAGATTAATTAGTTATTTTCCATTTTGCAACATCTTAGTAATCAGATCTCTATTCCATTAGTTCTTAGAATCTTTGGTGAACGTTTAAGGAACTTGATTGTTGATGAACTCATATTTGGTTTAGCTACACGATTTTAGGCTACCTGCATAGACTTTGTTGATATTCTTGAGATAAAAGATGAATCTCCGTGTTGATAAATTAATGTTAAACTAAGGTTGTTTTTAGGACATCTTTAGACACCAACAACGATGGGTGGTCTACTGTCCTTGTACAACTTCAACCAACTCCCATTGATCATTCCTCTGAGTTCTATGCTTGCGATATCTCTTAACTGTACAACTCCTCCGTCCGTAACAAATTTTACCTCGTATGGTCCTGGCCAATGCATTCTGAGCTATCTCGAGTGCTGCAATGATTTACTGTTATAGAGAAATACTAGATCTCCTTCCTTGAACGTCTTCATCTTGATGTGGTGGTTGTGCCAAGCTTTGTCTCTTTCTTTTTGTATGTGTTGGTGTAATCCCACCAAGATTTGGTCTTCCTCCATTGATAGTAACTGATTCAGTCTTTCCTGTACTACACCTCGTTTTGTCATGTGTGTGATAGTTTCTACACGTAGACTGGGTATTAAAAATTCTAATGACACTACTTCTTCTTGACCATATACTAGCTTGAATGGTGTGTGGCCTGTCAACTTTTTGCATGTGGTTCTATACTCCCATAACATTGTTGGTACCTTGAGGTCCCAATCGTCCCTGTTGACGTTACAGATATTTGTTAAGGCATTCTCTAGAATTTTTTTGAAGGCTTCTACTGTGCCATTTTCCTGGGGATGATATGTTCTTCTTTTTTGGTGATGAACTTCAAACTCTTCGAGCATTGCTCGGATGCTGTTGTTTATGAAGTGCGCTCCTTGGTCGCTCATCAAAATTCTTGGGCACCCAAATCTAGTAATTACATGTTCAAACAGAAAGCGTGTAGCTGTCTCTGCACTACAATATTTTATTGGTGCGGCTTCCTCCCATCTCGTTAGGTATTCTGGCGCGGTGATAATATATCTCACCCTTGTTCTTTTGGCTGGTGGGTTAATGGGTCCCACAAAGTCTATCGCCCATTTTTCGAATGCCTGAAGTGTCACTTGCAGTCGTAGTGGCATCTCGTCCCTTCTATTGGGTTTTCCTACCCTTTGACATATATCACATTGCTGATAGTAATCTTTCGAGTCTCTATGGATTGTTGGCCATCATAATCATGCACGTAGTACCTTCTGCGTGGTAGATTTTCCTACATAATTCCCTCTTGCGATTCCCTTGTGGAATTCTACTAAAATTCTTTGTCGTTCATGGTCTAGTAGGTATCTCTGTAAGATTCTATTTGTGCCCATTTTGTATAGATTTCCCACAATCAATTGATAGTCGGCTGCGTGGACTACCAGGTTCTTCTTCTGCGTAGTGGCATATTCTTGTGGTACAATACCTGTTCTCAAGTACTGGATGATCTCTCCAAAGTAATCGTCAACAATCTGTACTGAGAATAGTTATGCATCTAGAATTTTTTCCTCTAAATTCGTTGGTTCCTCTCCATTTGTGAACCTTGATAGGTGGTCAAGTCCTACATTCAGTTTTCCTGGTTTAACTATTACCTCAAAATCGAATTCTTGAAATAGCAATAACCATCAACAGATTCTCCCCCCCAACACTGGCTTGTTGACTAGGTATTTCAGGGCTGAGTGATCTGTGAACATCTTAAAGTGTTTTCCCAATAGGTAATGTTTGTATTTTTGTAGTGCATAAACTACAGGTAGGCCTTCTCTTTCTGTCATGTTATAATTTTGTACTAAATCTGATAATTTTCTTCTTGCGAACGCTATGAGGTGATCCAAGTCTCCCACTCCTGGTTGCGCCAAGATAGCTCCAAGTGCTATCACTGATGCAACTACATGCACATGGAATGTCTTCTCCCAGTCTGGAAATACCAATATTGGTGTGGTGACCATTTGTTCCTTTAGGGTATCCAGACCGGGTTGACACTCGTCATTCCATTGATACTTTGTATCCTTCGTTAACAATTTTTCCATTTGCGTTGTAATTTATGCGTAGCATTTGATGAATTTCCTATAATATCTCGTATTTCCTAGTGTTTCTCTTAGTTTGAAAACTATTTTTGGTGCTGGTAGGTTAACAATGACTACAATTTTGGCTAGATCCACTAGAAAACCCTATTTTCATACTATGTGTCCCAATAGTATCCCAAATGGTGTTCCAAATATGCATTTATAATATTCAGTGATATCTGGCACTGTCTGCATCGTTCTAACATTAGTCATAAAACTTCCACATGGTCCTTTAGTAAACTATACACTATCCAATCATCCAGGTATACTTCGAGGAATTAATGGATGAATTCCTTAAATGCTACGATGACCACTCTAGAAAATATCGTAGGTTCATTCTTCAGTCCGAATGGCATGACTGTATATTGATAATATCCCCATTCTATCGCGAACGTGTTCTTGTGTCTATCCTCCTATGCTATCTTAATCTGATGATATCTTGAGAATCCATCGATGAATGAGTAGGTTTCGTGACCTCCTACGTTCTCGAGTACTTCGTTTGTGAACGGTGTGGGGAATGGGTCATGTAAGCATGCATCATTCAACTTCCTCAAGTCGATGCATATGCTGATCCCTTTTCACTGTTTCTCGTCCTATACTACCATCGGGATTATCCATTCCGATTCTTCGACTAGTTCGATGATGCCGACCTTGAGCATCTTGTTGATCTCATCTTTAGATTTCTATTTATATATGGGGTTCAATCTGTATGGTTTTTGTTTAATGGGTCTCGCATCAGGTCTAAGTGGTATCTTCATTTCTCCTAATTCTCCGGCTATGCCTTTCATCTCTGTAAAGGTTGTGGGAAAAAGGTCGTTGTATTCATGCAACATTTCTGTGATACTTTCTACTGTCTGATCGTCCGAGTAATCTCAAATACTAACCATTTTGGGATGCTCGGCGGTCCCTATGTTAACCGTATTTATATTGATTGGCGTAGAGATGACCTCTAACTCTAAGGGTGGTCCTTCCACATCTCTCTCTCCTTCAACTTCTTCGATTTGAATATCGCGCGGGTCATCTGCATCCAATGCTTCCTCCTGTACGTGGTAGCATGACAATAGATCCTTGAATCTCTGCTTATTTCACTATTGTATCTTTGTAATAGCTTCTACTTCTAGTTCTTCAATGAATATGATGTCTCTGATCCATTTCAGGGCTGCATCCATGTTGGGATTCTCATGCTCGAATGAGAAAGTGACTGTAAAGTTCTATTGGAGTGTCACCCATATCTTGGTTTCGTTACACATTTCCTGGTCCGTATACCAATTCCCTGGTATTCCCTCTAGAGTATGAATGAAGTGGTGAGACCATTCCTATGGTGGCATCATTTTCCATAGCATTTTACATGCCTCCAAGTGTTCTTATAGTGTGCCTAGTCTGTCATATTTTTGTTGTCTGTTACCTATCTGTTGTGCATCGAACCTTATGCACAGTAATCACTTACATTGGTACCAATCTGTGATAGTATCTTTGTGTGCACCCCACCATCTTGTGGGTGTAGCATTTAGTGCTAAATCCAGTTCAAGCAATCTCTAGTTTTCTAATACTTCATCTTCATATTATGTCAAGAAAGTTTTCAAATCATTTAGCCCGTGAAATCTGGGTGGTTATCTGATTTTTGTGCCAATCCACCTTACTACGCGGTCTATTCTGGCACACCTTCTCATGGATACTTCATGTAGTATTTGCTGCCAGTTTTCTAACCTGGTTTCTGAGTCTATTGTACATGAAGTAATTCTCCTCCAACTGAGTACCCCGTTGACAATTCGGTTTATATAGTTCGCATCATGCACAATTGGTATGTACAACTGGCCTATCTCTTTTAAATCCAGACAAGTGGGTTCTATGAACCTCTTTATTTCTAATGGGTCGAGTGGGGCTATGACCCTGTAGTCCCTCGACTCAAATGCCATTTTTTTAGTTTTTAAGTTGATTATGGCTTGGTTTTCGAACTCCCAATCTAGACTAAGTAGCGTCGGGTAAGGTGTTGTGCCATCTAATATTTCGATGACTTTAAAGTCTTCTTTAGTGCACACACCATCCAGAACTACCATCACTCCTTTTAGTCTAACTATGGGTAGGACTCTATGTTGATTTTCTAGCTTTAATTGAACAGTTGAGTATCCTAGTGTAGGTTCTCCCATGCATTTCCATGTAGCTTTGGGTAGTACATTCATTTGAAATCCTAGATCCAGTATGACATATCCCATATTGAAATCGCTAATGTTAGCATTTAGTCTAAATTCCCTACTTGTTCTTCTTCTTGTATGTAGGTGGTTGATAGTTTTCAATTCTGGATTTTGTTCCATCTCGCTGCTACATTTTTCTAGGATGTTTTGCAATATTTTGACAGATGAAGGATCACTTAACATTTTGATGCATGATTGAAAAAAGTCTTTGATAATACTTACTTGTTCCTTGGGTTGTATTATGTTGGTATGGTCTAGTGATGGCGGCATATCATATTCCAGAGCTTCCTTTCTCTGTTGTGCAGTTGGTGCAACATTCTCCTTCTAGAATTCTTGTCGGGATTTTGTAAATATCTCCATCTCGTTATGCGCGTTGAACTTCTTCTTGGGGTCAGTGTTCTTTTTTACCCATTGGTTCTGCATTGGTTCCTGTTGAACTGCATCATTTCCTGTTTTTGTTCCTCCTCGAGTGACTATGTTGATGTTTCATCCATCATCCCTTGCTTCGACTGAAATCCACTGAACATTCTGGTTAGTTTGATTCCTTTTTGCCTAGATCTTTACAAGTAATGTCGGACATTCCTCTATATCATGGTCTGATGTGTGAAAATACATACAAGTCGTTGGTGGAAGTGGGCACTCTCGTGCATAATGTCCTGGTTGTTGGAAATTGTGACATGTGACTGGTCCTCTACCATGTCTGAAACCTCCTCTAGCTTGTCCTGCTCCTCTATAAGCTATGCGATCACCTAGCGGCGTGTTATACGGTGGTCCCTGATTATACTGTGCGATATTTTACTGGGGTTGTGTCGGGTTGTACTGTGGCTACGCGTTATTGTACAGTTGAGGTGTAGTATTATACTGCTGCTGCGTGATGTTTTATGGGGCTGGGTCTTGAGTGAACTGTGGTACTCCTTACCCAGACATCATTTCTGCCTGTACCCTATATGCATCTGATGTTCTTTCCTGCATCAGTTCCATAGTTATGCAATCTTGTCGTGATAGTCGACTAACTTGCAAAAGGTGCAATATGAGTTCTTTAGTACTGTTTGGTATTTATGCATCATTGTGCAATGGTAAGGGTCGTGACCCAGTTTCTTGCATATTTCACACCATAATCCTCCCTGTTGTAGTGGGTTTGGAATCCCTGTCACCATATACTATGCGAATGCTGGACATTCATTCTTATGGTGTCCTTTCATCCTTCGGGTAGTGAACCAAATGACTTCTCGTTTGTCCTTGTTCTTATTCTAGTTCAGCTGAAATGTTAGGTTCTTTAGATTCTCCTTTAGTTCTTTGATAGCCAAGTCTATCTATTGGCATTGATTCTCTTCCAATTGCAAGGCTTCCTGAAGAGCCTCTGCTTGCATCTGAAACTTTTGTTTTCATAATGGATATTTTAAGTGTGGGAGTAGTGATTTGACAAACAGGTGTCGAGGCTAGATATCGATCATAAGGTAGTTTAACTTTCCTTTTAATCGCTTGAATATTTGATCAATCTCCCATACCGATTCTCCTGGTTTCTGTCTTATTCCAATAATCTCATTCATGTATTGATCCTCTGAGCTTGGCTTCTAGAACTCATTTATCAATAGTTTCTTAATTTCGTCCAGTTTCCTTGTCATTCCGGGAACACTATTCATGTCTAGACTCATGTACCAGTCTAGTGCTTGGTCTCTTAGCATGATCGCTAGCTGCGCAATTTTGGTGTCTTCATCAGTGATATGTTTCGCTTCCTAGATCTTTTCACAAATGAATAGATGCTTCTCAGGGTCTTTTGCTGCTTCTCCTCGAAACTCTGGTAATCTAGTAGTAGGATCATGTCCTTCCATTCCAAATACTGAGCTACTCCCTCCTCCACGTAGTGTATATACTTGAATAAGGTTGCCTGAAATGGCTCCTTTAGTTGTTTCTCCTTGTGTAGATGTACTTCCTTCTATCGGACTTCCTCCAAACTTTGGTTGTCTAAACGATGGTGTTCTCTTTGGTGTATTGGTCACACATGGGTTTATGGGTTCCAAACTGACATTAATCTGAAAGGGATGTCTTTCTTATCCTCCTATTCTTGGGCCTCTTGTTTTCCTCTCGTATATGGCGTGCAGGATTTCCTCAATCTTTTGCATAGCCCGAAGATCCTCTACCTCTTCCTCATCGCTTGCCAATCCCTCCTTCTTAGCTATGACTCTCTTCTTGGTATTCACCTTATATTGATAGGGTGCTCCACTACACATCATTTATGATGATGCTAAGATCCATCGAAGTTGGTCGTCATCCATCAAGATCGGGTCCAAGGGTTCCTCCTCTATCTTCTCTTTATCTTGCCCTCCTTCCATTCCTCCTTTCTCTGCTAGTGCTTCTCCCCTTCCCCCATGCACACAGGGAAGTCTAGATGTCTGATTCCATTGTCATTACACCTTTGTTATATAGAAATATTTTGATAGAAGTATACAGTGATCAAGTGTACCTTCCACTGGGTCCTTGTAGGAACTCTTTCTCGACTGTGTTGTATGACTTTGCTATGTCTACCACAAATTCTGTGATAAAGCCTGCTACAATACTGTCAAGCCAAAAGTCGATTGCGCGGGTGAATTTGTTGTTCACCTGCTATAGCTATTGGATTTGTATTGGAGTCCAATCTAGCTATCAAATCTAGTTCATCGCATGGTTATCCTTTAACCTTAAGATCCACTCTTGTATTATATGCAAAAAATCATAGAAAAAGACTTCGTATAAATCTGTAAATATGTATTTATCCAGGTATTTATGCGGTGTGATCCTGGGGTTTCTATTATCTTTCTGTGCAAAATATAGCTCTTTAGTTCTCAACCAACCCTTGATTTCTTCTCTTGTGGGGTTCCAGGTCTCAACATTCCCTTCTAACAGCTCATTTCCCTTCTGTTCCACTCCTTCGGTTATTATTCGTTATATCTCATCTACTCTATCCTCTCTTGTTCCTCTTAACATGACAACGAAACCATTTGTTGGTTTACTATTTCCCTTCTCGGTTTGTCTGAGTTATTGACCCAGGGTTCATGTCATTCGAGGTTCCAACAAATCCTCTAAAACTATTGGCCCTCCTGGTAATCGATAAGGCAACACAACACCTGGAAGGCACTGCGTAGTCTCACCCGAGATAGCTTTAAATGGGTGGTTGTAAGACTCAGGTGTTTACAGCCTAGGAAAGAGTAGGGGATAGGGGTTTCTTGATTAAATCTAGGTACTATGAGATGTAAGGTAAACTACTCATCCCGGGGTTCACCCCCTTCTGGGCTACGTCCACAAAGATTTGGCTCTTGGCTATTTTATTATGGAAGTTCTGCATTCCTGGTGCCATGCACTTACAATTCTACCTTCCCTCGTATATTCTTTTCTCAACAACTTACAAAATTGGTTCATATAGCTCAAAACATTAAATAACTACTAACAACTACTAGCAACGAACCCTATATGATACTTTCGTATCTATATTTATACATTTCAGGATCTTTAGCCTTTTACAAAATATTACCAAAACCCTAACCCTTCTTACGTTAGGTCTTTTTCCCATACGCATGTTGTTCCTCCTCCTGCTGTCGCTTTCCTTTGTGCATGCTTTCTTTCATGTGTGCGTGGTGTTCTTTTTCCAGTTGTTACTTCAGTTTTCTGCATGCTTTCTTTCACACGATGGTTCTTATTTCCCCTTTGACTTGGTGCCAGCAGGGGAGCAACCTTGTATAGAAATATACCTTTTCCATTGATGAAAAAGGGGGAGATATTTGTCATATGCAAAGGTAAATACTTGGAGAAAGAGAACAGAGGCATGGTTCCAGGGGGAGCATGAGTGATATGACTTCAATATTTCATCAGAGTGTTTCCATCAATGAGAAAGGGGGATATTTTTGATTATTTGGGATGGTTGTAATTGATGTCAACCCTTGAAGAAAGTTAGGTAGCACAAAGGTTTGGGTAATGGATCCAAGTTTGTTTGATGGATAATGGTATGAGATTTGATATATTTGCAGGTAATACTATTCCATATGGATAGTACATGTCATGCCATTTCCTGTGGTATGTGGAACATCACATAACTTCTCACGGTTAGAGATTTATGGCCATGTGAAGTTGGAGAAAGGTTTGGGTAATGGACCCAAGTTGTTTGATGGATAATGGTATGCATTTTGATATATTTTCAGGTAAAAATATTCTATATGAATAGTACATCTCATGCCATTTCTGGTAGTATGTGGAACGTCACATAACTCTTCACGGTTAGAGAGTTATGGCCATGTGAAGTTGAATAACCCTCATGAGTCATCTAGAAGCCCCAAAAGGTCAAACTAGTGAAAGTGGTTGAAGAGATTTTAGAAGGTAAATATAAAGTGAAGTGATGAGTGTACTATAATTCAAATTGAATGCAAAAGAAATTATTTAAATAATAATGTTAATGGATAAATTACTAAGTGGACAAGTGGTTAGAAGTGGGTTAGCCCTAAAATAAGGAAAGTGGTTTAAGATGGTTAAAAGGTAACCCCTTGAGGTAAGGTGAAGTGATCAGTGTACTATAAGTCAAAGTTGATACAAAATAAATTATTTAAATAATAAAGTTAATGGATAAATTACTAAGTGGCAAGTGGTTAGAAGTGGGTTAACCCTAATATAAGGAAAGTGGGTTAAGATGGTTAAAATCTAAATAAGGCTAAAATTCAAGGGAGGATAAATTATTTTCATGATGCTTTCTAAGGTATGTTATTTACAGGTCATCTCACCATTTTCGCAATAATATTTTTTCCAGAATGATTTAGGTCGTGCAATTGGGAGACCGTTGAGGAAACATATGAAAGTATCTGTGATAATTTTTTTATCTTGTGGGTCGTTTTATTTTTGGAGTTACACTCCATGGAAAACAGGGTTTATGGCTAGTCCTGAAACTAGTCTAAAACAGGTGTTTCAGGTAAACACATCATAACTTATTAATAATAGATCCAAATTGAGAATGACCAAATGTATTGGTTATATTCTGGTCTATAGTATTATGTGTGCCATTTTCAAATTCATACAAAAAATATTCCGTGCGGGGTAGTCTCTACAAGTTCACTCTCTAGAATAGGCCAGAATTCAGCAAGGTATGCCATTTTTTCTATAACTCATTTTCTGAGAGGTTCCAAGCAATAAAATATGGAGGAATTGCATAAAAGACACTGAATAAAATTGTGTACCATTTTCAGATCTTTATTCATTACAAGTACATAGTTATGATTATTGCAAGTTAGGGTTGTTGGCTAATCCAAAACTATTCATGTGAGACGAAAGTAAAGTTTGATGAAAATTCTAGTCTCTTGTTGTTAAAGTTAAGAAAGGTTTGCAAGTATGTGATCATATACACCAAGTCTATTACAGAGTTACAAATCATATTTGGATGATGAAATTGATGAGGGGTTTTGGTTGAGGTACATGTTGGGTACATGGTTGAGTCAAGTAGTTGATGAGTTGGCACATACATGAGGTGTATAGTTGATGATGTTGGTACATCTTGATGATTCTTAGTTTATTTGTATTTGATGCATGGTTGATGCACTCATTGATGGTACATTTTGAGGTATAGGTTGGTGCATGGTTGATGCACTTGTTTATGGTACAGGTTGGTGCATGGTTGATGGACTTGTTTATGGTACAGGTTGATTAAAGGTTGATTGATACATATTTACAATAGTATATATCACAGTGATAGTGTGACAACGGTTCCATAATTCTACATCAGAGCGGTTGGATGGGGCAAGGATGAGGTGGTTGTAGCCACCTTTCGATTGTAGCCAAGGAATATAGGCGGTTGGAGCCTCCTTTTGGTTGTATCTAGAGAATTGGGGAGTTAGATCTTCCTTCAGGTTGTAGCCTGAGAACATAGGGGTTTGTATCCTCGTTCTAGTTGTAGACCGAGAATTCAGGATTTGGAGCTTCCCTCAGGTTGTAGCCTGAGAAACTAGGGGGTTGGAGCCTCCTTCTAGTTGCAACTGAAAACAAAGGAAGTTGGTGCTTCCAATGAATGTAATTCTTAAATACATATAAGAAAAAAAACTATGTGATTTTCTCCCGCTTTGGGTTTCCACGTAAAACACCAGTGTACTGTGTATGTGTATGATTTCTCATTTGTTCATTGTTTATTTACTCTACAACTATTAGATGATAATGCTACATTGATATAAAACTTGCATTTCATGGTGAAAAAGGATTAAATTTCTCTATTATTGATTCACCCCCCCTCTTAGTAATCCAACACTTGTAAAATTTACATCACAATTATGGTTACAAGTAAATCTTACACTTAGAAAATATAGCAAGGAATCCACATATCCACTAGTCCTCAGCTACTAGAGACACATCCACATTTTTTCATCCATAGGGATGTCATACTCAACATATCTCTATCTCAACTGAGTCCATAGGAGAATCATTTGGAGTACCACATCATCTCAACTCTCACATATAGGAGAAAGATACACCCATCACATGGGCACACCCAACCACTGGGAGATGACTCAACTCTCACACATAGAAGAATGATGCCCCATCATGTGGGCATACTCAACACTAGGCTCTCTCACAGGTCGATTCAAAATTCATCCTGGTAAGTGGTTTGATGAATATATTTGCAATCTTCTCATGTGTAGGAAGGTATTGCACGTGTACTACTTTCCTCTGCACCATGTCTATGATATAATGATATTTTATCTCAATTTGTTTCGATTTATCGTGAAACAAAAGATTCTCATAGTGATTCACACAGGTCTAGTTATCACAATGAATAATGGTAGAATCCATCTCATGATCAAATAAATCTGTAAGGATATTGTGAAGCCACATTCCTTCGTAGACTGCCACACTCAACGCTATATACTCTGCTTCTGCGGTACTCAAGGCCACAGAGCTATGTTTCCTACTGCACCAGGAAACCATGGAAGACCCCAAGGTAAACAACAACCAGATGTTCTCTTCTGGTCCACTATGCTCCCTTCCCAATCTACATTGGCATATCCCTGCAATCTCATGTCTACACCGGAGGCATATCTCCGGCCATATCCAACTATGCCTCATAGATATATCAATACATGCTTCGCTGCTATCCAGTGAATCTGTCTTGGCTCATTCATGAAATGACTAAGTACATTCACTGCATAGCATATATCAGGTCTGGTGTGTTGGCATGTTTCCAGGCAGAGTGTGCTTCTCATTGATGGCAAGAACAACAACGATGTTGGCAGGTTCCAGGCAGAGTATGCATGGAGAGAACAACCGAGAACCAAAGCTCGTGAGACCATAAGTTGAGAAAGGTAGAATGTGCCAGGTTCGCACTAGAAGTATTTTGGTAAGACGCAGATGAGAAATATTGAGAATCTCATAAGAGATAGTGCAGAGTTGCACGCATAGTGCAAGTGTGCACCAGGGTCAAGGGAAAATTTTTCCAAAGCTCAAGAGAGATAGTTCAAAGTTTGCAGAACCTTTGACACTTAGAAATTCTTCCAATTCAGGAGGATGCGTAAGCTTCAGAGGAGGAGTGATAGCAGTCATTGGATCACCAATCCCTATTACCCGATGGCCATCAGATCAGAGTACAGATAGGAGGAGCGCGCAGAGGAGGATATTAGAGCTCAACCTGGAATGTGAAGGACTAGCACCCGTTAGATCTAGTATAACAGTGAAGAGGATAATAGTGAAGAGGATAATGGGAAAGAGCCATCCTCCATCTACATGAAATACGAAGTCGCGAAATGATATAGGTCATTGGATCCATAGGACACGTGGTGAGACATCAACATTTCACTGACTCGCGAGCTAGAGAAGTCAAAGGTGAGAGTTGTAGGAACTCGTGACATGTGAAGCCGTGAAATGATCTGGGTCGTCTGATCACCAAGGATCTAGACCATTGGTATGATATTTATTCAGAGTCACGATATTGATCAAATCTGTCGATCATAAAGAGAGACCTCGACCGTTGATTTGATATGAAGTCATTTCGGAGTTTCGCATATCAGGAGTTTCAAGGCAACTCACAATAGGAGTTCACGATATGTGAAATCGTGAAACACTCTTTTTTTGACCCCTAATCATAACTTGTGGTCACGTCAGAGGAAGATAAGTAAAGGAGCTAGCGCTACTAGGATCCATTTCGGAGTTTCATGTATCTTGATTTTGGAAGCAACTCACAACAGGAGATTGTGATATGAGAAATTGTGAAGCACCCTCGTGCTTGGCCCCTGATCACAACAAGTGGTCACATCAATGGGAGAGAAGGGAAGGAGATAGAATTGCTAGGTTCCATTTTAGAGTTTCATGAGTCAGGAACACCAAGGTGACTCACATTTGATCACCCGAAATGTGAAATCGTGAAATGACTATTGGTTAGGCATATGGTCACCGACGAGGGTCATGTGAAAGTAAGAGGCTTAGCCAGAAAATCCATCACCCACTGTGTAGTTTTCTCAGGAAGGGAAAAAGAGTGAAAGGGATGAGCGCATGAAGTTTCTCTCAGTAACTGCTAAAGACAGACTGATTGTAACTGTAGAAAACAAATGATTTCATCCACCAGTGAGTTCAAAGAATATCAGGGTGATCACCTGAGGAGATGAAAAGTCTCGAGATAACTGCCAGTGGAATGAAGAATCATTATAGAGACGATTGACAGATGGAAAAGATTCGAAGACTGGAGCTTCCAGAGAAGCCAAAGAATCTCAAGAACAACCACTAATGATGAACAGTTTTAGCATAATGACCATGGAGGAAGAACAGAATCAGTTTAATTGCCAGAAGGGACGAAGAGTTAGGTGTATGATCTGGAAGAGAACTTGGTGTGATAAATATACATAGAACAAAGAAGAAGGTGTTTCTTCTATTGAGAGTTATTGATGCAGGAAAAATCAGGCCATGTGCAAGAGATGGATAATAAAAGAAGAGGCGTAGCACGGAGAATAAAAAAAAAATTCATATCTAAGAGAGGTAGAGGAAGATGAGGTGCGCTAGAAGAGATAGGGTAGAAGAATATAAATCTCAAAGAGTAATGCGAGCAGGAAGATACTGATCTAGGCAGATCATAACAGTGCAACAGAACAATGACAAGACTGGTAAGATATTGATAAATACTGTATCACTGTAATAAGTCTTAATAATGAAGATTTATAATCTGGGTGGTAGGGTGTTAAGAACCAAAGACTGAATACAAAAGCACCACAACATATATAGAAGAACAATATAGAAAAACCACAACTTTATTATATCAAAACCCTTGAGGTATGGCAACACCATACAATGGATCCTATTATGGAAGGGATCCTCTCCTGTTCACTTGCCTCTTCGAGGGGGCTTCCTCCTATTGAGCTATCGCTCCAAATACAATACTTCTCTTCATGTCTCATTACATTGCTTGAACCCCTTTATATAGTGCTACCATCACCT
>JZKD02S1075662.1:497880-526106 GCA_000966675.3 Picea glauca
TCCTCTTACATTTATTATATCTAACTACCATAGTGGGTCTTATTTAATAATATAGTGGACCTAGTCCACCTTACATTGAATGACCTCCACTATTATCACTATGGGTCCTCTGGGCTTCCTCAATGTTTCAATTGGGTGATTGAACACAGGGAGTTGTATCGTCCATGTGCCTCTTCCTCTACCTCTGGTACGAGGAAATGTGTTCGCGTCAGCGTATCCTTCACCTCATTCTGTCTACTTCCTTTGTTGTTCAGCGTGTTGGCTTCGCTGTGAACTTCCACCTCTTTCTGGTCTCATCCGAGGCTTCTTCCAATCATCTTTGGATTTCTGGAACCTATCTTGAGCAACGGACTTACCTTTTGGTTGGCTCCTACCTCGGCCTCGCTGTCCTTGCTTATGACTTAGCTTTTCCTCAGCTTTTAACGCCATCTGATACGCATCCTCTATTGTTCGGATGGTTTCCATAGTCATCTCATCCTGGATATCGTATCTTAAGCCATTCATATACCTAGAAACTTTTTCATCATCGCTCTCCCGATGACCTGCTCTGATATTGAGCTTGTAAAATTCCTCAGTGTACTCCTTCACCGTCATCAACATCTGTCTCGGGTTATGCATCCTCCTGAACAATGTGATTTGATAATCCCTTGGGATGAACTTTGCTTTCATCTTCGCAACCATTCGATCTCAAATTTTAATCTTTTGCTTAACTTTGCAGCGTCTTTCTACTTGAAGATCATCCCACCATAATGCTGTGTGTCCCTTCAATTTGGTGAGAGCATGTCTGACCTTTTTATCCTCTTCGATATCCTCATAATCAAAGTAGGTGTCAAGAGCTCTAATCCAATCCAACAGCTCTTCTGCATCCAGATTTCCTTCATAAGTCAGAATGTTCGTTTTTGTCTTTGAACTCATCCGGGCTATGGCTTTCATTAATCGCTCATTTGCTGCATCTTCCACTGGGATTTCTCTTGCTCCCTGTCCAGCTTCACCTTCATCGTCGGATTCACTGGTATCTCCTGCATTAGCTTTGCGCCTTTGCTTTACTCTCATATCCACAATCATAGAGCGTAATTCCTGCAGTTGTCTTTCTACTTCCAGATTCTGCCCTGGCCTACCTCTTTCTCGAGACGATTCCCTTTCCCCCTCTGGATCGAGTGATTGTCTATCTCTTCTCTGTGGCGGCATAGTTAATTTTCTCTTCTACCCTGTTACAGAAAACAAAGAGATTTTCTCGCTCTGATACCACTTGATGTGTATCAGGGTACTTTCTTCTCCTCTACCTCTTCCTGCCTAAAATATACAAGCAAGAATTTCTAGCTTTGATACCACTTGACACAAACGTGCCAACCAGGACACGTCTGCTCCACCAGGACCTTCTTTTCCCTTAAGCCCGAAGAACTGAAACGCTCTCCAAATCCCCTGTCGAGACTTTTCTCTACCCACAGAACTATCCTTATGACTCCCCTGTGTTATATCAGGAAGTCGAACCTCACAGCATCGCAAGTCCTGCACTCGTGAAAATTGGATATTACAAAACCCCGAACCCCGATGGAGTATCCACGTCACACCTTCCTCGTGTCCTATCGGGAAATCAACATATGCGATGTTGCGGTTCACGGGCACCACGAATCCCCGAACCTTGAACCCTGACGCCACCTGTCCTCTGTCCACTGTAAAGACCTGGGGCCCACGCTTCCGTAATGATCGAGAAATCGAGTTTTGGGAATTCACGATTCCTGATGCACTGTGTCACGGACCTTTCCAAATCCTGAACCCCGAATTGCGATGCCACTTGTCGTCACCTCAGGGTGAGACCTAATCCTCTGACACTTTTCCTCCACTCAGCGCTATCAGGAAATAGCGGATCACGATTTCACCCTATGCAATGCACTTGACTTCGGAAATCCTGAAATGTCGAATCACGACTCCTCGAGATCTCTCGCCACATGTTCCTCCGATCAACGGCTCCAACCACGTTGGGAAATTTCCAGTCGTGATTTCGGTTTGCAAGGTTTTTTCACTCCGAAAAACCCTGATGCCTCCAAACACCGAATTTCTCAGATCTCGACGATGAATGGTTCAAAGTGCTCGTCGGGAAATCGCGGATCGCGATTTCAATATGCGAGATTTCTACGTCCTCGGAAACCCCGATATCCCGATGAGCAAATTCCCGATGACTCCTCCTCTTCTCGCTGGGGCTTAAACCCTGCACAACTCTGCACGATCTGACGGCTAGCGGAATTTCACTAGTTCCCTTGGAGAATCCTGACCGTCAATTCCTCCCTCTCGAGGATCTCCTGAGAACGGCTAAGTATTCCTTCTCAGCACTTGTTTTCCGACATCTGCACTCGCAGCTCCTACTCAAACCTTCCTCGGCCAGAACTTTCTACGTTCCCTTTCAATCATATTTCAAAGGTTCTATCCCTCTTGAGCTTATTCACTCTGACTCTCTCAGAGACTTTACGCACAGTTCTCATTCTCGACCTTCAACAACTCTCAAAGTATTGAGTCTCTCAGACTCTGTGTACTTCTCACAACAATAGTCTATGTTGTCCTTTTGCTCAGACTAGCCACTGAGACTTCAAGTTCAACCTGCACCTCCCCTGCACAACTCTACCAACCCAAACCAACTTCTAGGTGAATGAGAATAGGGGTTTAACTGTCGAGCCTCATCAACGCACTCTATGTAGATGAATTCAACTGCACTCTATGCAGGAATCTCCTGGCTCAGACAGAGAAACAATTGAAACTTATTCTATCCTCTCTCTCTCAGACTTCAGTTAAAAACCCTGAAATCCTCATGCACAACATATTCAAAGCAAATTCATAATAGAAACAAACATTCATGAGCACATAAACAACATACACAGAGAAACAACACCAGGCATGAAATTGAATCAAAGACTCCCTTCTATTAATTCAAAAACATATGTACATGGGTGTTCTTCACAAATTCTCTTCTTGCTCTCTCTTCTTGCTCCTGAATAATCTGAATAATGAATAATGTACAAAGGAGGGTGTCTATATCCGTTTTCCCTCTCGAACTCTAAACTGTCTAATCTAGACTTAAACATCTATCTACCTGCATTAACTAGATTAAATGCCTCCTATCTATTTCAGACAAGAGCGTATGGCTCGAGGTCTGATACAATACAATAGGCGCTCCGTCATAAATGTTTCATTGAAGGATATGGCGCTTCATATTAAATGAAAATTCAAAAAGAGTTATCAAGCTTATATGTCATGTGTTTAAAAACACATGCGCTGGCTCCACGCTTGCTGAGTTGGCGATGCTCCTGCATCATACTCCTCGGCTAGAAAATATTCATGGGATCCTGTCCATGAGCTCCTGCATGGTCTGTCCATGCTTTTGGATAAGTGCTTCTGTCTCCCAGCTGGCATCCTACACTGGGTGGTTCTTCCATTTGACCAGGTATTCAATGTATTCCTTCCGCCTGGTTCTTTTGCTGACCCTTTTGTCAAGTATGCGCTCCATCTGTGGCCTTTCTGCAATCAACATCTACTTCTGCCATGGGATCTCTGGCTGCTCATCATTTCCAGTTCTTTCTTCCTCAGCCTTATATGGATATAAGTCTGAAACATTGAATGTCAGAGATATTCCGATGCGATCCGACAATTCAATCTCATAAGCATTTTCTCCCAATTTATTCAGGACTCTGCACGACCCAATTTTCTTCATTTTTAGTTTGTTGTATGTTCCCCTTGGGAACCTTTTTCTCCTCAGATGTGCCAGAACTAGATCACCAACTTCGAATTGAAGTTGTCTCCTATGCTGATCTGCTCTGTGCGTGTATTCCTGGTTCGTTTCCAGCAATCGCTGCTTCACTCTGCTGTGAAGTTCTTCCATCGCTTCTGCGAATTCTTCAACGCTTGCACTCTTTGTGAATATATGTTCTGAGTCCCTTAGTTCAGACACTCCTCTTGGCTACCTGCCATATATAATTTCAAATGAACTTTTTCCTTTGCTTCTGTTCACAGAATCATTATACACAAACTATGCCTGTGGCAACACATTGTCCCAGCTGCTATGGTGCTCTGTCACCAAGCTTCTTAATAAATATCCTAAGCTTTTGTTTACCACATTTGTTTTCCCATCTGTCTAGGGATGATAGGTTGAATTGAACATTAAGTTAGTTCCCATCTTCTTCCAGAGTGTCCTCCAGAAATGTCCTATGAATTTTGTATCCCTGTCCGATACTATGCTTCTGGGTAAACCATGAAGTCTAACAATGTCCTTGAAGAACAAATTTGCAATATACGTTACATCGCTAGTCTTATGGCATGGTATAAAATGTGCCATTTTTTAGAACCTATCGACGACCACAAAGATCGAATTGTGTCCTCTTTGCATCCTCGGCAATCCTAATATAAAATCCATGTTGATTTCATCCCACGGCCTGTCAAGTATGGGTAAATATTGATAGAATCTCGCATTCTGCTTTCTGCCCTTTGAATGCTGACAAATCCTGCACCTGTCAACAAACTTCTTGACATCTGTTTGCATCTTCAGCCAGAAATAGGCTTCACTCAGCTTTGCAAATGTCTTATCATGGCCAAAATGTCTTGCTAATCCACCACTATGCTTTTCTTTTAGTAAATTCTCCCTCATGGAGCAATGTGGAATGCATAACTGATTGCCTCTGAACAACAGTCCATTTTGGATCATGTAGTCCATCCATGGGATTCTTTCTTTGAGAACTGGATTCTCAGCTGCCTCATATGCCTCTGAAAAATCTGCATCACCTGCATACATGTCTTTAAGATTTTCAAAACCCAAGGTCTTGACTCGAAACTCCTGCAGAAACAAACACTTCCTGCTCAAAGCATCAACCACTTTGTTAGCAGTCCCTGAAATGTGTTTAATGACAAATGTAAAATTCTGCATATACTCTACCCATTTAGTGTGTTTTTGATTCGGCTTATCCTGCTGAGTCACAAACTGTAATGCATGATTATCACTATACAAAACAAATTCTTTTGGCATCAAATAATGCCTCCACTTCTTCAACGCCTGTATGATAGCATAAAAATTCTTTATCATACGTTGAATACTTCACCTTGGCTTCATCCAGCTTCTCGCTGAAATATGCGATTGGTCTGTCCTCCTAGCTTAAGACCGCTCCTATGGCAAAGCCACTCGCATCACACTTTACCTGGAAAACTTTCTGAAAATCCGACAACACCAACATTGGTTGCTCTGTGATCTTCCTCTTCAACATATTCAAGCTCTTCTCTGCTGCTTCAGTCCAATGAAAAGATTTATGTCTTTTCTTGACTGTGTCCATCATTGTTGCGCTAACTCCACTGAAATTCCTGATGAATTCCCTATAGAAACTTGCCAATCCATGGAAGCTTCTTACCTCGAAAACATTCCTCGGTGATGGCCAATTTTTAATCACCTCTACTTTACTTGGATCCATCTTTAATTCATTTTCCGAGATGACAAACCCCAAGTAAATGAGTTCTCTCTTCATGAATGAAGACTTCCTCACATTGATTAACAACTTCTCTTGCTGTAGCTTCCTCATTACTGCAACTAAATGCTTCAGATGCTCTTCTTTTGATTTGCTGAAAATCAATATGTCATCTAGATAAATAATGACAAACTTACCAATAAACTCTTTCAGCACTTCATTCATTAGTCTCATAAATGTACTTGGTGCATTCGTCAAGCCAAACGGCATGACCAACCATTCATACAAACCTTCATTAGTCTTGAAGGCTGTCTTCCATTCATCGCCTTCCCTCATGCGAATTTGATGGTATCCGCTTTTCAAATCAACCTTTGAAATTTTTTTGGCTCCACTTAAACAGTCCATCAAGTCATCCATCCTCGGCAATGGAAACCTGTACCTGATGGTTATCTTGTTGATGGCTCTGGAATCGGTGCACATTCTCCATCCTCCATCCTTCTTCAGACTCAGTACCGTTGGAATGACACAACGACTAAGACTTTCCCTGACCAATCCTTTATCTAATAGTTCCTGTACCTGCCTCTTGAGCTCTTCGTTCTCCTGCAGTGTCAACCTGTACGCTGCTTTGTTTGGAAAACTTGCTCCTGGTATGAGGTCTATATGATGACTTATACTCCTCATCGGCAGAAACGAATGAGGTAATTCGTCCACCACTATATCAGCGAACTCTTCCAGGAGTTCCTGAATTTCCTTTGGCAGATCGTCCACCCTTGTGCTGGTCAAAACAACTTTCAGTTTCCTGACCACAAATAATTGTGGATCTTCCTTCTTCTTTACTTCTGCCAGAAGTTCCTTCCCACTCATGAGAAGTATATTATTTCTCGGCTCTGGTTTTATTTCTTTATCCTTAATTGGATTTAGCGTATGTGCTCTTCCATTCTTCTCAAAAGTCTACGTATTCATCTTCCCATCATGAATTACGTTTCTGTCATATTGCCATGGTCTGCCTAGAAATACATGACATACATCCATAGGAATAACATCACATAAAATCCTATCATTGTATCTTCCTATCTTGATGTCAACTAAGCATTGTTTAGTGACATTTACCTGATGTCCCTTCTGCAGCCATGAAACTTTGTATGGCCTCGGATGATCAGTTGTTTCTAGCTCCAGTTTCTCCACCATCTCGGTCGAAACGAGGTTGTCTGTGCTTCCGCTGTCCACAATGACCTGGCATTTCCTGTCCTTGGTCTTGCATGTGGTTATAAAAAGCTTGTTTCTTTGAACTGCGTCCTCCACCTCCTTCTTGGGTGTTAAGAGAACCTTACGCATCATCAATGACCTTCCGTCTTCGGCGTCTTCTTCCTCAGCATCTCGCCTCTGTGCTTGGGCGATGTGAGCTTCTCCTTTATCTGTCTTCCTATCTGGACAGTCAACTGACTTATGTCTATTTTTCCCACATGTGTAACATGTGATGATTCCTCCTCTGCCTCTTCCTCTACCTCTGGTACGAGGAAATGTGTTCGCGTCAGTGTATCCTTCGCCTCGTTCTGTCTACTGCCTTCGTTGTTCAGCGTGCTGGCCTCGATGTGAACTTCCACTTCTTTCTAGTCTCGTCTGAGGCTTCTTCCAATCATCTTTGGATTTCTGGAACCTATCTTGAGCAACGGACTTACCTTTTGGTTGGCTCCTACCTCGACCTTGCTGTCCTTGCTTATGGCTTAGCTTTTCCTCAGCTTTTAACACCATCTGATATGCATCCTCTATTGTTCGGATGGTTGCCATACTCATCTCATCCTGGATATCGTATCTTAAGCCATTCATATACCTGGAAACTTTTTCATCATTGCTCTCTCGATGACCTGCTCTAATATTGAGCTTGTAAAATTCCTCGGTGTACTCCTTCACCGTCATCAACTTCTGTCTCAGGTTCTGCATCCTCCTGAACAATGTGATTTGATAATCCCTTGGGAAGAACTTTGCTTTCATCTTCGCAACCATTCAATCCCAACTTTTAATCTTTTGCTTACCGTTGCAGCGTCTATCTGCTTGAATCTCGTCTCACCATAATGCTGCGTGTCCTTTCAATTTGGTGACAACATGTCTAACCTTTTTATCCTCTTCGATATCCTCATAATCAAAGTAGGTTTTAAGAGCTCTAATCCAATCCAACAACTCTTCTGCATCCAGATTTCCTTCATAAGTTGGAATGTCCATTTTTGTCTTTGAACTCATCCGGGCTATGGCTTTCATTAATCGCTCATTTGTTGCATCTTCCGCTGGGATTTCTCATGCTCCCTGTCCAGCTTCACCTTCATCCTCAGATTCACTGGTATCTCATGCATCAACTTTGCGCCTTTTCTTTACTCCCATATCCACAATCATAGAGCGTAATTCCTGCAGTTTTCTTTCTACTTCCAGATTCTTCCCTGGCCTACCTCTTTCTCGGGACGATTCCCTTTCCCCCTCTAGATCGGGTGATTGTCTATCTCTTCTCCGTGGCGGCATAGTGAATTTTCTCTTCTACCCTCTTATAGAAAACAGAGAGATTTTCTCGCTCTAATACCACTTGATGTGTATCAGGGTACTTTCTTCTCCTCTACCTCTTCCTGCCTGAAATATACAAGCAAGAATTTCCAGCTTTGATACCACTTGACACAAACGCGCCAACCAGGACACGTCTGCTCCACCAAGACCTTCTTTTCCCTTAGGCCTGAAAAACTGAAACGCTCTCCAAATCCCCTGTCGGGACTTTTCTCGACCCACAGAACTATCCTTATGACTCCCCTGTGTTATATCGGGAAGTCGGACCTCGCGGGATCATGAGTCCTGCACTCGTGAAAATCGTATATTACAAAACCCCGAACCCCGATGGAGTATCCACGTCAGACCTTCCTCGTCTCCTGTCGGGAATTTCCCTATCGGGAAATCGGCATATGCGATGTCGCGGTTCACGGGCACCACGAATCCCCGAACCCCAAACCCCAATGCCACCTGTCCTCTGTCCACTGCAAATACCTGGTGCCCACGCTTCCGTAATGATCAGGAAATCGCGTTTCTGGAATTCACGATTCCTGATGCACTGTGTCACGGACCTTTCCAAATCCCGAACCCCGAATTGCGATGCCACTTGTCGTCACCTCAGGGTGAGACCTAATCCTCCGACACTTTTCCTCCACTCAGCGCTATCGGGGAATTGCGGATCGTGATTTCACCCTATGCAATGCAATTGACTCCGGAAATCCTGAAATTCCGAATCCCGACTCCTCGAGATATCTCGCCACATGTTCCTCCAATCAATGGCTCTGACCACGTCGGGAAATCGTCGGTCGTGATTTCGGTTTGCAAGGTTTTTTCACTCCGGAAAACCCCGATGCCTCCAAACACCGACTTGCTCAGATCTCCTGCAATGTGTCCTCGATGATGAATGGTTCAAAGCGCTCGTCGGGAAATCGTGGATTGTGATTTCAATATGCGAGATTTCTACGTCCTTGGAAACCCCGATATCCCGATGAGAAAATTCTCGATGACTCCTCCTCTGCTCGCTGGGGCTTAAACCCTGCACAACTCCGCATGATCTGACGGCTAGTGGAATTTCTCTAGTTCCCTTGGAGAATCTTGACCGTCGATTCCTCCCTCTCGAGGATCTCCTGAGAATGGCTAAGTATTCCTTCTCAGCACTTGTTTTTCGACATCTGCACTCGCAGCTCCTACTCGAACCTTCCTCGGCCTGAACTTTCTACGTTCCCTTTCAATGATATTTCAAAGGTTCTATCCCTCTTGAGCTTATTCACTCTGACTCTATTAGAGACTTTACACACACTTCCCGTTCTCGACCTTCAACAACTCTCAAAGTATTGATTCTCTCAAACTCTGTGTACTTCTGACAACAATAGTCTATGCCTTCCTTTTGCTCAGACTAGCCACTAAGACTTCAAGTTCATCCTGCACCTCCCCTGCACGACTCTACCAACCCAAACCAACTTCTAGGTGAATGAGAATAAGGGTTTAACTGTCGAGCCTCATCAACGCACTCTATGCGGATGAATTCAACTGAACTCTATGCAGGAATCTCCTGGCTCAGACAGAGAAACAATTGAAACTTATTCTATCCTCTCTCTCTCAAACTTCAATTAAAAACCCTGAAATCCTCATGACAGCATATTCAAAGCAAGTGCATAACATAAACAAACATTCATGAGAACATAAACAACATACACAGAGAAACAACACCAGGCATGAAATTGAATCAAAGACTCCCTTCTATTAATTCAAAAACATCTGTACATGGGTGTTCTTCACAAATTCTCTGCTTGCTCTCTCTTCTTGCTCCTGAATAATATGAATAATGAATAATGTACAAAGGAGGGTGTCTATATCTGTTTTCCCTCTCGAACTCTAAACTATCTAATCTAGACTTAAACATCTATCTACCTGCATTAACTAGATTAAATGCCTCCTATCTATTTCAGACAAGAGCGTATGGCTCGAGGTCTGATACAATACAACATGCGCTCCTTCATAAATGTTTCATTGAAGGATATGGCACTTCATCTTAAATGAAAATTCAAAAAGAGTTATCAAGATTATATGTCATGTGTTTAAAAACACATGCGCTGGCTCCACGCTTGCTGAGTTGGCGATGCTCCTGCATCAATGGTGGTGCAAGGGAGAAGTATTGTTCTCTGTTATACAGGTTGGTGCCTGTATGACTCGAAGTTGGGGATTCCATTCAGTTGGTGCTGGAACACTCAGGGAGTTGGTGCTTCCTTCTAGTGGGTGCTAGAGAAACTAGAGAGTTGGTGCTCTCAACAAGTTGTAACTTGCAAAACAGAGGTGGTAGCCTCACATTGAGTTGGTGCTCATAAGAATGATAATGTACAGAAAATAAAGCTTACTCATCATATCAAGAAGAAGATTTTTTTCCCTTTATGGGTTTCCTCATGAAATATTTGTCTCTGTATATTTAGTGTGTTTGATTGATGTTGAATATTCTATTTCTTACTTCCCCACATTATTGTGATCATCATTGAGTATTTTGTAAAATATTTTAAAATGGGCGTAATTGTTTAAGCATAGTAACAACTTATTCACCTCCCCTCCTCACTTGTCCAAAAATTGGTATCAAAGTCGATCCGTTTTATCTAAGGGTATATCCTAAGATCTTAAACATGACTAGCCATGAAGGATCTTCAACCAAAAAGGCCCCTCTGTTCAATGGAACAATTTTTTCCTTCTGGAAAGTTAGGATGAGAACCTACATAATGGCTTTAGGTGCAGATGTCTGGGATGTGGTAGAGTCTGGTTATGTAAAGCCAGTTATACTAGCTAATAATGATGACAAGCTAGAATTGAACTTCAACTCTAAGGCTATGAATATTATTCTGAGTGGGCTTGCCGAAGCATAATTTTTAAAAGTTATGAACTTAGAAACTGTCAAAGACATGTGGGACAAACTCATTAGCAGTTATGAAGGTAATGAAAAGGTAAAGGATGCCAAGCTTCAAACCTACATAGTACAGTTTGAACAACTACAGATGAAATAAGATGAAACTATTGGAAAGTACTTTCTAAGAGTTGAAGAACTAGTAAATGCAATGAAAGATCTTGGTAAAAAAATTGAGGAAGCCTCTTAAGTTCAGAAAATTTTGAGATCTCTGCTAGATAGATTCAACCCAAAGGTATCTTCTATAGAAGAACTCAATGATCTAAAAAATATGGCTTTTGATCAACTTCTAGGAACGTTGACTGCATATGAAATGAGGATAGGTAAAGATAAATCCAAAACTAGAGAAGTTACTTTTAAAGAAGATAAGAATGAGGAATCTGAGCCTGATGAAATAGAAGAAAAATTTGTGAGAAGACTAAAGAAAGGATTGGGCAAGTATCAAGGCAAGTTTCCCTTCAAGTGTTTTAACTGTGGAAAGATAGGTCACTTTGCATCAAAGTGTCCACACAAGAAGCATGATTATAATTCTGAAGGTGAAAAGAAGTACATACCCAGGAGATTTGGTAAAAAGAAAAGTTTATGTGTAAACAATGATGACTCTTCAGAAGACACAGACTGTGATTCTTTCGGTGAAGATAAGGTTAATGAATTTGTGCTTATGGTCAAAGAGTATTATAATAATCAAGACACAGGAAGTGATGTTAATTTTGAATAAGTTGTGGTTGATATGGAAGGTGAACTAATCAGTGCCTTAAAAGAGATTGAAAGACTCAAATTCTAGAAGAGAAAACAAAAACAATTGTTGATGCAGTTTGAAAAGAATGCTAAAAAACCTGGTGAAGGCTTTGACCTGCTAATGGTGGAGTTAGAAGAGGCAAATAAAATAGAGGACATTCAGAAACAAAAGTTATCAGAGAAGAAGGAAATATGTGAAGCCTTGAAAGAAGAGGTAGTAAAAACCAAAAAAGAGATGGAGAAATTCAAAGCATTGTATCTCCAAAATCTTCTAAGAATTAAAGCCCTAGAAAGATTAACCACCATTCTGAATCAACAAAGGAATCCAAATTTAAAAACAGGTTTGGGTTATGAAGAAGGATCAAGTTGTAGTCAGCCAAGAAACAAAGAGTCCATCAAGTTCATCAAATCTACATTCATTGACAACAATAAATATGGAGAAACAAAGGAAGATAATCAACCACCAAAGAAGAGTGAAAAGAAAAGTACCACAACTGAATTTGTAGAACAAAGAAATCATTGGCATGAAATAAATCGACCTGCTCAAAGAAGACAACCATTTTCTAGGTACAAGGGATTTTTCTATGGATATTGGTTTTTCTGTTCTAACTTTGGTCACAAAGCTGTTAACTATTCTTTAAGATTTAGATATGAGCAATCAAAACACTCAAGGAATAGATACCTTCCGCAACAAAGAATGAGACAACCAAGTAACAAACAATCACAGACTGCAAATCATGTGATGGCTGGGAAAAGGACATAGGTTAAGCATAACAATCGTTATGATCTATTACTAAATGAACTAGAATGTTACACCTGCCATAATTATGGACATAAAGCTACAGACTGTCGTTTACGAAACTATGAATCGGATCTAAATCCCTCAGATGAAAACATCAAGGTTTGGAAGAGGAAAGAAAATGACAAGTGTGGATTAGTGCTTTCAGCTCAAATAAAAAAGAACCCCTCATATATTGACAATGGATTCTCCAAACATATGATAGGAGACAAAAGTAAGTTTTTGTCTCTAATTGAAAGCAAATCTGGAAATGTAACTTTTGGAAATGATGCTCCTGGTAAAATCAAGGGTAAAGGGATGGTGATTTTGAGTAATGGTAAAGGGAATCTCAGAATGTTCTACTTGTAGATGGGTTGAAAGATAATTTTCTCAGTGTAAGTCAAATGTGTGACAAAGGATGTGAAGTGGTGTTCACTTCCAAGTATTGTAAGATAAAGTCTATAAACTCAGGACAAGTGGTGGCCAAAGGCATCAGGACGAACAATAATGTATATGTGATGAAATAAGACAAAGAAGAGTGTCATCTAAGAAAACATGATGAAAGATGGTTATGGCATAGGAGACTTGGACATTTAAACTTTGACCACTTAATCAAGCACACAAATCTTGAGGCAGTGAGAGATCTTCCAAGAATATGAAAGACAAAAGACTATGTGTGTAAACCATGTCAAGTAGGAAAGCTAACCAGGGCACAGTTCAAATCCAAGAGCTCTATTTCAACAGAGAAATCACTCCAATTAGTTCATATGGATTTGTGTGGAAAATCAAGATAGGAAGGCATAGGGAAGGAAAAGTACTTTATGCTGATCATTGATGATTACTCCAGACTTACTTGGGTTTCTTTTCTCAAGGAAAAAGCTGAAGCATTTGATAAATTTAAAATATTTAAGGCTTTAACTGAGAATCAAATAGGCAAGAGGTTAAAGGCAATGAGTTCAAACAGAGGAGGAGAATTTATGTGAAATGACTTCAAGGAATTTTGCGATAAACATGGGATCAAGAGAGAATACACAATCCCTAGAAATCCACAACAAAATGGAGTAGTTGAGAAGCAAAATAGAATAGTTCAGCAAATGGCCAGGCCAATGATGAATAAGAAGAACATTGACCAAACTTACTGGGTAGAAGCAATACACACAACAATCCATATTCTTAACCAATCTCACCTTAGACCACAGAGTGACAAGACACCTTATGAACTGTGGTATGGAAGACCTGCTTCAATCAAACACTTCAAATTCTTTGGGAGTAAGTTCTACATAAAGAATAATAATGAAAACCTTGGTAAGTATTATGGCAGGGATGATGAAGGCATATTCTTAGGATATGCTACCAATAGTAAAGGATACACATGCCTTAATAAAATATTGCATAAATTAGTTGATTGCATTGATTTAAAGGTTGATGAAGGAGTCTCAGTAAGAGAGGTGAGAAATATTGAATCAACAAAAGAGGATATAGGTGAAGTTGAATCTGAACAGGTCCAATAATCAGAACAATAAGACTCTGAATTAGATAAAGATGAAAATACTCAGACAAACTCAAATCAGGAGACAACATCAAATCCTTCCTACAGAATTACTCAAAAAAATCATCCTGCAAGTTAGATAATTGGTGAGAAAGACAAAGGTGTACAAACTAGGAGAATGATAATAAAAAACATGGAGCAATCACATATAGCCTTCATATCCATGTTGTAACCCAAGAACTTCAATGAATCCAATGAAGATGAAAATTGGTTAAAATCAATGAATGAAGAACTAGATCAAATTGAGAAGAACAATACCTGGGAACTTGTTCCTAGATCTACAGATAAGAATGTAATTGGCTACAAATGTGTGTTTAAGAATAAAATAAATGAAAAAGGACAAATTGTTAAGAATAAATCCAAATTGGTCTGTAAGGGTTATGCACAAGTTGAAGGACAATATTTTGAGGAAACTTTTGCACCAGTGGAAAGATTGGAAGCAATCAGAATGGTTCTAGCCTATGCTTTCCATAAGAACTTTAAAGTATATCAAATGGATGTTAAGTCAACCTTTCTTAATGAAGACCTAGATGAAGAAGTATACATGGAGAAACTTGAAGGATTTTCACTGATAGATAATCCTAACTATGTCTGTAAGTTTAAAAAGGCCTTATATGGACTGAAGCAGGCACCACGAGCTTGGTATCATAGGCTGGACAAATTTCTACATGACAAAGGGTTCAAGAAAGGTATTGTTGACAATAATATATATATATATATATATAATATGAAGGTGATGATTTATTAGTCGTTGTGGTTTATGTATATGGAATTATCTTTCGATGCACTAATGACCTTTCAGTTCAATGGTTTTCTAGTTCAATGCAAACTGAGTTTGAGATGTCCATGATAAGAGAACTGTCATATTTTCTTGGTTTATGAATCAATCAAAGTTTTGCAGGGATATTTATCTCTCAATAACAATATTTGAAAGAGATGCTAAAGAGGTTTCAGATAGAATATACCCCTCATGTCGGTACACCTATGGTAGTTGGTTGCAATCTCATTAAAGATGATATTTCACCTGAGGTTGATCAAAGAACATATAGGCAGTCTTTTGTACATCATAACATCCCATCCTGATATAATGCAGGCTGTTGGAATGGTAGGTCATTATCAGTCTTCCCCTAAACAAAGTCATTTAGCAGTTGTCAGATGATATTCAAATATTTGAAGGGTACAATAACTTATGGCCTTTGGTATCCTAGAAATCATAACTTACAATTAACTGCATATTCAAATGTTGATTGGGAAAACTGTTTGGATGAGAGAAAGAGCACCATTTGAGGTGCATTATTCTTAGGTAATTCGTTAGTAGCATGGCTTAGTAAAAAGAAGGGATCTATCTCATTATCAACTACAGAGGTAGAGTGCATTGCTGCTACTACTTGCTGCACTCAGATTTTATGGATGTTACAAACTCTTGTAGATATGAAGGTAACTTATACTGACCCAATTCCACTTCACTGTGATAACACCAATGCCATTAGTGTCTCGAAGAATCCTTTTCTCCATTCAAAGATGAAACATATCCCAATAAAGTATCATTTTCTCAAAGAGCAAGTTGCAAACAAAGTTGTTCAGCTGAATTACATTCCTTCCACCGAACAAATCACAAACATATTTACTAAACCCCTAGCCAATACACATTTTGAATATCTTCACTAGAATTTGGGCGTGACCTCATTATCATCATAAGAGAGTCCATCCTGTCAGGGGGAGTATTTATTGGTTGAATATCAGATACCTCCGCACAGTACTACAACAGCTCAGGGGGAGAATGTTTTCTTTGACATTGATGTCAAAGGGGGAGAAAAGGAGTGGGTCTGGATGCTACAGTTGGAGATTCCAGATGCTACAGTTGGAGATCTAAGTAGAACAATGTAGTTGTTCAGGGTTTCCATCAATGAAAAAGGGGGAGATTGTTGGCATGTTTCCAGGTAGAGTGTGCTTGTCATTGATTGTAAGAAAAACAATGATGTTGGCAAGTTACAGGCAGAGTATGCATGGCAAGAAAAATCGAGAACCAAAGATCGAGAGACCAGAAGTTGAGAAAGTCAGAATGTGCCAGGTTGGCACCTGAAGTCTTTTGGGAAGACACAAATGAGCAAGATTGAGAAGCTTAGAAGAGATAGTGTAGAGTTGAATGCATAGTGCAATTACGCACTAGGTCCGAGGGAAACTGTTTTCCAAAGCTCAGAAGAGATAGATAAAAGGTCAAAGAACCTTTGACACTGAGAAATTATTTTATGTCGGGAGGATGCGTAAGCTTAGGAGGAGGAGTGACAGTGGTCGTTGGATCACCAATCCCGATTACCCGATGGTCGTCATATTAGAGTACAGACATGAGGAATGCACATAGGAGGAGATTAGACCTTAGCCACCAGATTGGAGCGCAAAGGACTAACAACCGTTAGATCCAATATAACTATGAAGAGGATAATGGGCAATATCCATTCTCCAACTCTGTGAAATATGAAGTCGAGAAATGATTTGGGTCATTGGATTCAGAGGACACGTGGTGAGAGATTGACATTTCACTAACTCATGAGCTAGACAAGTCAAAGGTGAGAGTTGTAGGAACTCACGACATGTGAAGTCGCGAAATGATATGGGTCATCTGATCACCAAGGAGATGGACCATTGATCTGATATGAGGTCAGAGTCCATGATATTGATTGCAGTTGTCGATCAAAGAGAGAGAGACGTTGACCATTGATCTGATTTGAAGTCATTTCAGAGTTTCGCGTATCAAGAGTTTGGAGGTAACTCAAAACAAGAGTTCACGATATGCAAAATCATGAAACACTCTTTTGTTTGACCCCTGATCATAGCTTGTGGTCACATCATATGAAGAGAAGTGAAGGATCTAGCACTGTTAGGCTCCATTTTGGAGTTTCACGTATCGTGAGTTTGGACGCAACTCACAACAGGAGGTCACGATATGCCGAATCGGGAAGCACCCTCATGCTTGGCCCCTGATCACAGTGAGTCGTCACATCCGTGGGAGAGAAGGGAAGGATATAGAAGTTCTAGGCTCCATTTCAGAGTTTCGCAAGTCAGGAAAACCAAGGTGACTCACAGCTGATCACTCGAAATGAGAAATCGTGAAATGACTATTGGTTAGGCATACAATCACTGTTGATTTTCATGTGAAAGGAGGAGGATTAGCTAGAAAATACAACACCCATTGCGTAGTTTTCTTAGGAAGGGAAAAAGCGCAAAAGGGATGAGTGCACAAAGTTTTTCTCAGTAAATGCTAGAGACAGACTGATTGTAACCGCAGAAAATGATTGATTGCATCTACCAAAGAGTTCAAAGAATCTCAGGGTGATCGCCAGAGGAGATGAAGAGTCTCAAGTTAACTGCAAGTGGAATGAAGACTCATCATAGAGATGATTGAAAGATGGAAAATCATCGAAGACTGTAGCTTCCAGAGAAGCCGAAGAATCTCAGGAACGACCACTAAGAATGAATAGTTTCAACATAATGGCCATGGAGGAAGAAAATACTCAGAGTAATCACCAAAAGGGATGAAGAGTTAGGTGTATGATCTGGAAAAGGAATTGGCATGATAAATATACACAGAAAAGAGAAGAAGGTATTTCTTCTGTTGAGAGTTATTGATGTGGGAAAAGGTAGGTTGTGTGCAGTAGCTAGATAATAAAAGAAGAGGCATAGTGAAAAGAATAAAAAAAAATGCATATCTGAGAGAGGCAGAGGAAGCCAAGGTGCGCTAGCAGAGATAGGGAAGAAGAATAGAAAGCTCAAAGATTAATGCAAGAAAGAAGACATTGATGTAGGCAGAGTATAATAGTGCAGAAGAACAGTGACGAGACTAGTAAGCTATTGATCAATACTGTATCATTGTAATAAGTATGAGTAACGAAGATTTATAATCTGGGTGGTAGGGAGGTGCTAGGTAGCACTAGTTTCTTCAGTGTTTCAAGTGGGTTCTTGAACACAGGGAGTTGTATCTTCTATCTGGTTGTGGCCAGAGAAACTAGGGTGGTAGGGGGGTGAAAGGGAGAACTATTGTTCTCTGTTATACAGGTTGGTTCCTGTGTGACTGGAAGTTGGGGCTTCCATGTAGTTGGTTATGGAACACTCAGGGAGTTGGTGCTTCCTTCTAATGGGTGCTAGAGAAACCAGAGAGTTGGTGATCTCAACAAGTTGCAGCTTGCAAAACAGAGGTGGTATCCTCACATTGATTTGGTGCTCATAAAAATGATAATGTATAGAAAATAAATCTTACTTATCATATCAAGAAGAATAGGTTTTTCCCTCTATGGGTTTCCTCAAGAAATATCTGTCTCTGTATATTTCGTGTGTGTGATTGATGTTGAATATTCTATTTCTTACTTCCCCACATTATTGTGATCATCATTGAGTATTCTGTAAAACAATTTAAAATGGGCATAATTGTTTAAGCACAGTAAAATTTAATTCACCCACCCCCCTCTCAGTTGTCCAAGATTGTGTTAACATGATACATCAATGATATAATCAACTGTCGATATATATATGTGGATCAATATCGCATGAATCATTAGAAGCCTCATTCATTTTATTCAAATCCACCACCATCAATGTAGGCATGGATTTGCAGTCTGTTGTACCAAACTTCTTCAATATATCAACTTTATATTTTCCTTGACTCAGGAAAATATCATCAGTCCTCTACCATACTTCTAGTCCCAAGAAGTAGTGCATCATACCCATATCCTTCATCTTGAATTCAGAAGTCAATTCTCACCTGCATTCAACAATAAGTCTTTCTGAACCGGTGAGCAATAAGTCATCCACATACAGGACCAAGATCAAGCACTCATAACCAACAATGTGATAATATAGGTTTGGATCATCAACACTCTTGCTAAAGCCCAAACTCATAAGGAATCCATCCATCTTCTCGTACAAAGCATGAGGTGCCTACTTTAGTCCATACATGGATTTCTTCAACTTGCATACATGATTTTTCTTGTCATGTATAAAAAACACCTCTAGTTTCTCAATGTAAACTTATTCCTCAATCTCACCATTAAGAAATGTTGTCTTTACATCCATCTGATGTATTTTCCAATGCATGGATGTAGCTAGCGCAATAATAGTATAGATGGAAGTGTATCAGGATATAGGAGAAAATGTCTCATCATAATCAATTCCCTCCACCTATGAGAATCCTCTGGCTACAAATATCACTTTGTATTTATCTACACTTCCATCAGTTGCATGCTTGATCTTATAGATCTACTTGGAAGTCACTACAAACTTCCCTTATGGTATAAAAACAATATCCCACACATAATTCTTCATGATGGACTGATACTCTTATGCCATGGAATCTTTCCATACCTGCTGACCTGCTGCTTCTCCATGACAAGAAGGTTCAGTATCAATGATGTGGCTCATGAAAAAAAAAATAGCTCAAAAATATCTTTGGTTTCTTGCTCTCTCAGAATGTGCCTCGAGGAGATACATGTACCTCTACCTCCTACAGAGTTTGTCGATCCTAGGTAGGCATTTTATGGCCTACTATAATGTCTCTGGGATCATCAAATGGAGAAAATGGATCAACTGGAACAACTGGATCAACTAGAAAAATGGTTGTCTCCCTCTGAATTGTTGAAGGGGGAGAGGGTACTGTCTCTTTCTTCTTCTCATATAGTTTGACTCATTATGAGTCAAGTGACTCCCTTTGAAGTTTGAAGGATAAACATTTTCATTTTTCTATGTTGTTATCCTGGAGACATCTCATGTCTTCTCAGGTCCTCTACTGAATCTACAGTACTTTGATGGCCTCCCGTACTAGGATAATAACCAAGAAGGACTCCCATAGGGATAACAACCAAAATGGCCTCCCATACTAGGATAATAATCAACCACAAAAATTTGGACTCTTGTACCAGGGATAATGGTCCAATTCATAAGGGTTCCCACACCAGGGATAATACCCTTCATCATCAAAATTCAAGCAACTACAGGGCAATGAAGAAATCAAATAAGCAATGTAGTACAACAATTACCTCAGTCTACAATTATGCTCAATATTTCTTTTGGTCTTCCTGAGAAAGGTTAGAGGAAGAAAACCTCATCTCTCATGTCATCATCTCTCGAAGGTGGGCCTAGATCAATGTCAACAGTAGAGACATGTTGTTTTCCTCTCTTTCTGGTTGGACAATTTATCGTAAAGTCTCCATACTTGTCACATCTGAAGCACTAGATATTTGACTTGTCTTTTCTATGATAATAATATGAAGTCGATGAAGTCTTCTTGTCTTTGAATGTTTGACTAGATTTTATTTTATTTCTTCCTCCTTTCTTTGTATGAAAGGCAAGAGCATGATTGTCATCATGATGGGAGTCTTCAACTCCTCTGGCTATAAGTGTGATTTCCTCCTACGTACAACCTGTCCATAGACAATCAAAAGTAGGTATTTCTTCTCTACCACTGATACTTTGAAGAAATGGTTCTCAATATTTTGGAAGATCATTTGAGAGTGATCAAGACAAGTCCTCTGTCTAATATGATTTATCCAATGGCACCTAACTGATCTCCGATCTCTGACATCTTCATGAAGAAGATAGCAATAGTGCCAACTTTTTTCATCTTGATATTTTGAAGTTGTCCCTTCAATGTAAGAGCTCTGAGGGTGTTATTACTCTCAAAAATATTCTTCAATGCTTTATACATCTTATGATATGTATTCAAGTTGGAAATACTATGTAGGATATGAGGTCTCACTGAGTAGATGATTATCTTCCTTGCCTTGACCTCATCTTCCTTCCATTCTTCTTTCTCTTCATCGATAGTTGTGTCTGGTAAATTCTTTTGTATCACAATCAATAGGTCATCCTCTTCCAAGGTGATCTGTAGTCTTGAATTCTAGGAACTTATGTTTCTTGATCCATCAAGCCTATCTTCCACCATCCTTATGTTCCTCATGGTTTGCAGATTCTTCCACAAACCCTTAGCAATTAGGCTAGGAAACCTAATGACTAGGATAGGTTAGCAATATTAGGTTTCATTGGGCTTATGACTGCCAACAATAAGCCTTGAGAGTCAAAATAACACTGGTGAGATGAAAAACTTCTTCAATGGGCTGCAGAAAATTGTGGAACCCTAGAAACCCTATGGCCAAAAATCCAAAAATATCAAAAATGCAATCTAAGAGTTGTTGGAGGTGCGCTGGAGGAGGTTGTACACTAATATGAATTTTTTATCCCCAACACTCAAGTATAAATTTTTGAAACTCCCAAAAAAGAAAGGGCAATACCTTTTTCTGCAAACCCTAGGAGGGTCGTACGGTACTGCAGAAGAGATAAGATTGCTTGACGGCTTGTGAAATGGCTTCTTCATGACCTATGCTCTGATACCATGTTTAATTTTCACTATTCTAGGCTCAAGAAAGAGTTTTATTTCATTTCATCATTTACTTGAACCATAAACAAATGCAACTACACCATTCACAAGTGTTGCAATAATCAAGATCACAAGAAGAAGTACCATGCACAAGAACACAAGAAATATCTTTAGAAACCATTATACTCAAGGGAATAAAACTCATTAATCCTTTGCTATATTCTCAAGAGAAGATCCCCCAACCATAAAACCCTAATGCACACAAGAGGGTGATCTACAACCTTGAAACTTGTGCCCAAGAGAGGTGTGAACTTCAACCCTAAAATGTACTTGCTGAAATTCCAGAATGACAAGTGACAAGTGTGTTTCCTCAATGGGGAAATCACCTTTATTTATACTAGACCATACAAAACAATAGGTTTGTCTATTGGCACAACAGGGTTGGCCTCAATAACTCAGAAATATAATTATTATTACAATAATCCTTAATTATCTTTCACATATGGTGGGGTCGACTTGTACCCTTTACATCACAATTAGGGTTACAAGTAAATCTTACACTTAGACAATAGAGCAAGGGATCCACATGTCCACTAGTGCTCATCCACTAGGGACACGTCCACCTATGCTCAACCATAGGGATGCCATACTCAACATATCTCTATCTCAATTGAGTCCATAAAAGAATCATCTGGAGTACCACATTGTCTCAACTCTCACACAGAGGAGAAAAATACACCCATCACATGGGCACACCCAAACACTAGGATATGACTCAACTCTCAAACAAAAGAGAATGATGCCCCATCATGTGGCCATACCCAACACTGAGCTCTCTCAAAGGCCGACTCAACTCATTCACAGAGGAGAATGTATCCTGGAGGATGTCTCATGACGTTGCAATCATCAACACAAAATTGGTATCTATGGTAAGGTATGGCAGCTCTGAGATGCCTTCCTGAGCAGAAAATGCTTCGTGGGAAGTCCAAACTAGATGGTTGTATCGTTGAATTGAACCAAGCGGCGTTGGGATACAACAAGAAACTGAAAGAAATCATCACTAGCCTCAAAGCTCAGTTTCAAGTATTAAAGTGATGTATATCAACATCTACGAATACTTCTTGGATATAGTGATAAATCTTGTCAAATATGGTATGGGTTGTAAATTACAACTTGCCTTTAATGATTTAACATGAAAATCAAACTTTGATCAACATTTTTGGAGGAAACATTGGCATAAAAACACGGTATTATTAGCATTAATGTGCCACAACGTCTTTCAAATTACTCAAAGCAAGGCGGTTTGTGTTTAAAATAAATAATTATTAGTCCATCATACTTATACTTTGTGTCAAAATATACATAGAAAGTTGTTTTCAAATTACTCAAAGAAAGGTGATTTGTTTTAAAATTAATAATTATTAGTCCATCATGCTTATACTTTGTGTCAAAATATAAATACAAAGGTTCTTAAAACTGGTTTACAAGTGTATAATAAGTACAATAATTACTATTTCTCATTTTAGGATTTTTGTGCACAATAATATAATTTCTATTTATTTATTTTGGATTTCTCGAGCTCCATATCATATTCTACTTTTTTTAAATAACAATTTTAGAATACATAAAACTACGATATTGAAATTTTTCTAAGAGGAAGATATAAGCAACTTCGTTTCTAATTTCACTTGTTATTATTTTATTTTAATGGCTAGTGTTTCAACTATGAAACATACAAATTCAATCCCCTATGCTTATCTTTATTTTAGAATTGTAATCTTAACATTTATGTATTATAATGAAATTTAGGAGATGTACTTGGGATTGATAAAGTGTAATTATTTCACCTTAGTTTCGTTTTCACATTCGATGAAAATTAAAGTTTAAGTCATTGTTTTTCCACAGTTCGTTCTTAACTTATAAAAAACTTATTATTATAATAATAATAATAATCTATTTTTAAGGTCACAGCCAAGCCAACACACCAAATTGGTGTATGAGACCCCCTTGTTTGTAGGACAAGGGACCCCCCTCCACCCAACGATTTGACTAGTAAAGTCTACGAAGGTATACATACCCTACCCCCCTCTGGATTTGAACCTGTGACCTCTTAAGAGGAAACACATGTTTGTATTTTCAACAAAATAAAATTTATTATTCACTTGAAAAAAACAATTGCATTGATGATTGCGCAAAAATATCTAAATAGATTTATTCCATGGAAATTGTTCACACATGAATCATGGGATAAACCTAAATAGTTGGATTACGTAAGTCTAGTTAGTCTTTTTTTTTCATTTTGGATTTCAGTTCTTGTTGTAGTTTTGTAGGTAGATGGCATTTGGTTATTTATGAGATCCTAGTGGATTTTAGTTTTTGCTGTACAAAATAAAAGTGGTGTTTGTAAATGGAATTGGTTTATTTATGAGATCATGATACCTTAAATTCAATTCTTATTTAAAGTTTTAATGGTAGTTTTATTTTGGTTTTGATTACCTAATCTTATTGAGATTGTTTTTAACATTTTTTTTTATTATTTATGGTTTTACTACCTACGTCATGATATGCATTTATGTATATTTAAATAAAGGTATTCTTAACCAAATTGTGATAAAAATAAGTGATCAAAGCTAGATTGAATTGTTGGATGGTGACCACATTTCCTTTGGATGCAATTTTTTTTTACTATAGTCACATAGAATATTCTTATGGAAAGGTAAAGTCTTCTCCAATACCAAAAGGAAAATTTAAAAATTCTTCTTGGTGGAAAGAATCAAAGTTGGACGACTATTAGGTAGATTCAAGTAAGACTTTCCAAGACTTAATTGATCCAGGTGGATATTGGTGGCCACCCACCTGTTCCAACTGGCTCCTCTTGTCAGGTTTCAGTTCAACACATTCTTTTGTAATTCTTTGTAATTGTGGGTTCTACACTTCTGGGGTTGTCTGAAGCCCTACACATCTTCCAAGTGGATACTGGTGGCATCCAACCTAATCCAACTAGCTTATTTTGTATGTTTTCATGTCAACACATCTTGTTGTACTTACATGGCCATTTTGGGGCCCTAAATAATGATTTTTTGGATCGTCACAGTCAAACTATAGACAGAGTCATAGTTTGATGGCCTGATGCATACTTCTTGAAAATACCTTTCCAACGATCTATCATGCGCCTAAAAGAGAGATTGTATGCAAAAGTTACGACCCCAGGAAGTTAATGTACTAACTTACCCAAACGAGGCCCACATGAATTTTGGAATTTCATCTCCTAGGGTTAGTTTTTTGGATGTCTAAGGTTTTGGAATTCATATCATAAAAATGCCTTCAGAGCCTCATTGTAATCATCTTCTGGAAAATGAGCGTAGCCATCACATCTCTTTTCAGAGATAAAGTTGACACCATTCTAGCGAGTATTGCACTCTATATTTTTACAGTCTCTTTACAATTATTCCATTAATAGAAATCAAGTATTGTTGTATTTCTCTGTTTCTAGCAATTTTCATGAGTACTTCATTGTAATTTATTTTCTTTCATTTCGTTCTGAAAATAATCTGGATCAATGGTATCATAACATGATGCTCTTGATCGATTTTTCTTTGCATGTCCCTGACGAGGTCCGAGTATATCCAGTTGGGTCTTGATCTTGTCTCTCTTGAAGAAAATTATTCTCACATGCCCAAGAAACCCTATATGGCGGAAAAAAAGAGAAACGACAGAGCATAAGATTCTATTAACTTGTTTCTTGAGAAATCTCTCGCACGACAGAGGGACAAAATGATGGAGAATTTTAAACACGTCCTTCAACATTTTCTGATAGTAACATGAGTATATTCATCAAGTGACCATTTTGGAGGAACCTCTCCCTTCAAGGTACAAGTTAATTTTGATATTCCCATATTTGAAGGTAGATATATCTCGATGCCCTAGAAAAATGGTTAAATCTATTAGAAGGTTATTTCTTTGTTCAAAATTTTTTCGATAGGGAAAAGATCACCTTCTCACTCCTCAAAAGTCTCCCCCATGTCAAACATTGGTGGGAAAATTACTGGGAGTAAAGTTCCACAGAGGAATCTGGAATATATGGGGCCAATCCCACTTGGGATTTTTTTGTGGATGCGATCAAAGAACAGTATTATCCTATTGATAACTATGAAGACCAGTACATGAGATGGACGACACTGTGGCAAGAGAATAGCTAAAAAGTGTCGAAGTTCACAAATACTTTCCATACCTTGCACACCAATATAGGTATCGAGGACTCTGAGAGACATCTGGTTCTGAAATACATGGGGCTCTGCATAGGTACATCCAAACCAAAATAGATTTCCTAAACATCTCATCATTGGGAGTTGCCTATCGATATGTTGTCAAAATCGAGCAGAAATTTAGGCACTAGAACAAATGGGAATTCGGGTCTACAAATCTGCAACAACCAAATCACGGTAAAGACGGCCCTAACCAACAGCCTCTAGAAAACTAGTCCATGACACTAACAAGAAGGGTAAAGGAAAGACGAAGAATGACACTTCGAAGTGGTGTGAATTCCACAAAATACCCTGGAACAAGACTGATGAATGTTGCTCGAAACAGTCAATGTTGGTCGAGGTCAAAGATATGGAGCCAAACCCTAATTCTGAATCTGATCCAGAAAATATTGGAAACAAACAGATCATCGATGCAAACCCCATTTCTACTGTCGTGACCACAACACTTCAACCAAAAGAACCAGTAGATCCTGAAGAAGGGGAGCACCTCTTCCATTTACAAATGTTGGTGAAGGGGACTCCATTGCATTTTATTGTTGATAATGACAACCAGAAGAAACTCATATCAGTTGATGTCATCAAACAATTGGGGTCATCGACAACACCACACCCACAACCATACAACATCGACTGGCTTCACCAGGGATGACATCTTTGTGTCAACCAATAGTGTCTCCTGTCCTATGGCATCCATCCCTTCAAGGATGAGGCAGTGTGTTATTTTTTCGCTCTTTGTGTCTGTGATGTTGTTTTGGGCCAACCTTATATGTGGAAACATCATGTTTTGTATGAGTCTAGACCCTGTAGTGTCATTATTACTCTAGGAGGTCATCTCTATAGGATACCAGAGGTATTTCTGACTACTTCTATACCAAAAAAATGTTGCAAGGTAATATCTCATACTACAAAATTCATCCTCTTCACATTCTATTCAAAGGATGCACAGAAGACCACTACAACCATTGCAGCCTCAACACCTTCTATCCAACAAAAACAGAGTTTCGAAGAGAAATAATATATTGTTTCTTCACCTACAATGGTGCCTACACAATGCCCCATCAAACCCAAAGACAACAGGTTGTTGGAACAGATTCAACCCCTCCAGCAATAGGTTTGTGACAGTCTTCCACAAGCCAAGAAGCATAACTTCTCCAACAAGGCAAGCATCTCACCAAGCTTTAGATTCAAAAAATGCTTTCCCCTTTTCCCTGGCCACTCAACACAATGGAGACCCTTGATTCCTAAGGGGGGAGGATTAATCTATGTGGATAATGGTGGCCACCTACCTATTCCAACTGGCTCCTTTTATCAGTTTTTAGTTCAACACGTTCTTCTATACTTATTTGTAATTGTGGCTTATACACTTCTGGGGCTGTCTGAATCCGTACACATCTTCCATATGGATATTGGTGGCATCCCACCTAATCCAACTAGCTTATTTTGTATGTTTTCATGTCAACACATCTTGTTGTACTTCCAAGGCCATTTTGGGGCCCTAAATAATGGTTTTTTTTCTCTCCACAGACAAACTATAAACAGAGTTAGAGTTTGACAACCTAATGTGTAGTTCTCGAAAAGACCTTTCCAATAGGCTATCACGAGCCTAAAACATAGATCATGTGAAAACATTACGACCCCGGGAAGTTAATGTACTAACTTACCCAAACGAGGCCCACATGAATTTTGGCGTTTCATCTTCTAGGGTTAGGTTTTTGGATTTCTAGGGTTTTGGAATTCATGTTTATCATAAAAATTCCTTCAGAGCCTCATTGTAATAATCTTCTGGCGAATGAGCATAGCTGTCACATCTCTTTTCAGAGATAAAGATGCCACCATTCTAGTGAGCCTTGCACTATGTATTTTTACAGTATCTTTACAATTATTTCATTAATAGAAATCAAGTATTGTTGTATTTCTTTGTTTCTAGAAATGTTCATGAGTACTTGATTGTAATTTCTCTACTTTCATTTCATTCCAAAAATAATCAGGATCATTATACTCACTCCGTCATCAACTGCGGCTACTCTAGCATCTAAGAGTAATGAAAAAACTATTTTGAATGTGATATATTAGGAGGAAACTCCTCTTCCATTGATTCTCAAGCATGAAAGCCCCTTTAGTACAAGAAAGAGGAAACATAAATCCTATTCCTTAGAGTGAAAAGGGATCTAGTGTAGTTGTGTTCAATGGCTATAGTGAAACAATTGATAGAAATTGGAATGCAACCACTCAACAATATAAATTTTGGTTAAACCATAGTTCAAAAAATTCAAAGAAAAAAGAGACAAATAAGGACAAGTATGTTTGTGTATTATTAAAAAAAAAATATTTAGTCATTAATCCACCTTACCTCTTTATTTCTTTGATAAAATGGAAGGCCCCATTTTCTTTTTCCTAATTTTTATAGGCAACATGGTTGAGTCTTACAATCAAAAGAAATTTTGTTATCACCTAATTTGTGAAATGGGGGAGTAGAAAATTCATTAATCTTAATTGTAAAATGCACATAGATAGAATTTAAAGATGTTTTGAAATAGTTTGATCATATTGTAAATGGTGAAATTAAGATGAGCACATTACACGAGTTAAAATTCTAACGTTTTTCTTCTTCTTCTTTATATATATATATATATATATATATATATA
>JZKD02S1075662.1:526237-546958 GCA_000966675.3 Picea glauca
GTAAAGTTTGTTCATAATACAAAAAATTGTGAAAAGGTTTGTAGATTGAGAAATGACAGATACACATCAAAATGAATTTAAGTTGAGTCGATTGCACATTCCTATGTTTGTCTCTTCATTTATTTTCATTGAGTTATCTTCTTTGAGCCAATCCTCCCCCTCATCCAACATTAGGGACATGGTACCATACATCTTATATTCTCTTGAGTTATCACTTCATGCTAAGGGAACCGTTTCCATCATTTCTTTTCCTTTCAGCATATCATCCTACATGTAATTCAACACATTATCTGGGGATGATCCAGAAGTAGAGCAGCTTGATGGTTGTTAGCCTCATTGATAGTTATTTCTCATTTGATAAGGCTGGGTACTATTGGGCCTTGATTGAATGTTTTCCCAAGGTCGAGTGGGTACAGGTAAGGGATGGTATAGAGCTTTATTTCTGTTATTGGGATTTCTAGTAAAACAAAGTATACATCCTATAATATACCATGCTACATCTTCTTGCATTATGGGGAAATACACATACCTTCAAAAGTTAACAAATGTCTTCCCAACACCAAAATGTCCTGCAACCTTGGAGGCGTGAGCCTTTCCGATAATATGCAATATTTCACCTTTAGGAACACATATCATATATATCTTGTAGGGAAACCCATTATAGAGATTATATCCATCCTTGTCATCACCTTAATCTACATGAATTTTCCCCTACAGTTGAACTGAAACACCTCTTTGAAGTCCTCATGTTTTGTGTATGCCTCTTTGTATGCATCATGGGAAAAAGGCTCCATGTGCATAAGTGTTCACAAAGATGTAATCTTTGATGTGGGTGGCCTTGAAAACATGTGTGCCATCTTATTAGTGTTTCCATTATTATACTTGATGACTAAATGAAACTATTGTAAAAACCCCATCCACTTGTAATGAATGGTTTCATGTATATTACTTTGGGCCTACAAATAATATAGTGGCTAGTGATCTATGTGGATGATGGTCTCCTTTTCTATTAGATATTTATTCCACTTCTTGACAACTTGAACTAGGGCATATAGTTCATTTTCATAGGTAGGGTAGTTGAGAACATCCCCATGAAATATTTCAGAATGATAGCATATAGTCTTTCCTCCTTTCATCAAAATTTCTCCCATGGCATACCCACTTGCATCTGTCTCCACTTCGAAAGGATTTTTCAAGTTTGTTAATGTAGAATTGGTTCTTGATTGATCTTTCTTTTCATCTCATCAAAATCCTTCTACTTAATGTTCCCCCACTAACAACTCATACCACTCATTGTTATGGTGTGGAGTGGTGCAACTATTGCTAAAAATGAAGATATGAACTTTTGCAAGTACTTTTCTACCCCAACAAAGATTCCAACTTCAGTGAAAGTTTTAGGAACTAATCATTTCATGATTGTCTTTATCTTTGTGGGATATATCTTGAGTTCCCCACCACTGATCGACCCAAATACACCAATGACTACTGAGGAAACTCACATTTCTTGAGGTTAACAAACATCTGATACTTTTTTAGGGTCTCTAACACCTTCATACGATGTGAAATGTGATATTGTTGGGTATATATAAAAAATAATATATTATAGAAATATACTTTAACAAATGAATCTAAATATGGGAATAATATATCATTCATCAATATCATAAATGTATTTAGTGCATTACATAATCCAAATGGTTCATATAGACCTTTCCTTTCCTTCAAGGAAATCTTCTAGGTGTCTTATTCTTTGAAACACACCTAGTGGTATATTGAATTTAGATCCAACTTGGTGAAGTACTTGGCATGTTTCACGTGGTCTAACAAATCATCAATCATGGGTAGAGGGTACTAATTCTTGAGTGTAATATTGTTTAAATCTATGTAGTCGATACACATCTACCAAGTCCTATCCTTTTTGGTTACTATAATGATAGGTGACCAACAAGGTGATGTGCTTGGTCAAATTAATCTATGCTCCAACAACTGCTACAATTGATTCTTCACTTCATTTTCTTCCATAATGGACTAACTATACAGTCCAATGTTCAACAATAGGGGGTCTGGAAAAAACTGTATTTTCTGCTCCACTTCCCTCTTGGGTGGAATCCCTTCAAGTTTCTGGAACACTCTTCTATATGCCTATAGAAAATCCTCCAACTGATGTTTATGCTCTTTAGTACACCCTTCCAAGGATGACTTTACTCTTATCGTCTCATCATTAAGATGATTTTCTCTTAATAAAAATAAAACATATTTCTTATTCGAACTAATCAACTTCTTGGCTTTGTTGGAACTTACGCATGAGATCTTTGATTTACCTTATTGTGTGTTGATTATACAGGACTTCCCATCCTTGATCAATAAATATTGGTTGGCTCTCCTCATGAAGATTTCATCTCTCATCTACATGTATGGGTTCCCAAAAACTACACCACACACATCCGGGGGTACTACACCCAACACCTCTTCATCAATAAAGTATGCACTTACTACAAATATGATCTTACATTGTTTCATTACTTTGATATTTGTATCCTTGTTTACCTAACCGAATGGATAAGGGATAGGATGATCATGAACCTCCAATCTAATCTTGTTGACCAGATTTGTTGCTATGATATTATCCTGTGAACTGGAGTCGAGCAAATCATTTGTCTTGGTCTTCTTGACCTGGATCTCGATGTGGAAGATTTTGGTCATCTCCTTGTTTTCTTGGTGATGAATGATACCGATATTCACCTCCTTTGAAATTGATGTGAAAAAAATATTTCGATACACATCAGAGCCGATTTCAACTTGATTACTCTAATCCATGGATAGAAGATTCTTTTTATTTTCATCCTTCTTGTGCTTCTTCGGGTTTAATTCTAGATGTAGTTTCTGACACTTTTTTTAGTGTGACCATCAATATTGCAATGGTTATAATGGTTATGAGGATCCTTGCACATATGTGCATTGTCTACCATCTTCTTATCCCACCCCCTCCCGCCCCCCCCCGCATTCCACTTATTTTTCCCCTTGTTGGAAACTTCCTAGTGCTCTTTCTACTTGGAACCACTTGGTTGCCCTTTCTTATGGCCTATGTTTTCTAGATATTGTTCTTATACAGATATCTTGTCCACTATCCTTGGCTTGAAACACTTCACTTTCTTTCATACATGACTATGTAGACCGCCCAAATACTTGAGGAGTACATCTGGGTTCTTGGGAGAGATACCCAACATGATGACCATCGTTTTCAACTTAGTGGTGTACTCATGTACACTCTACCCCTGGATTTTCCCAAAGTAATTCCAATTGATTGATTGGTCCTCTACATACCCAATAGCATAGAATTAGGACTTAATGAGGGTTTTTAAATCCTTTCACTTAGTTATTGGTGGATCACCCTCCATCCTAATTGTCTTTGTGTGACTTTCCCACTAGGTTAAAGCATGGCCCTCTAACTTCAGTTTAGGAAATGATATCCTTTTTTCCTAATCTATATGGTGAATGGAAAATAAACTTATATTTCTTGCAACCAATGATTCAGTTTTAATGCATCAATCTCACCTTGGTATGGATTTATGTCTACTTTCACTTCCATATTGAATAGGTACTATGAAGGTTTAATGACATTTGTATTGGAATGTTCTTTCTCGGGCTCTTTCCTCCACTCATTTTCTTCGTCTTCATTATCTCTTGATTTCCCTTCTAATCTGATCTCATAGTTAGAACATCCATTCTCTCTATACAGTCTGAGGTTGCTTGCTTGAGCTACCATGAGGAGGGACATATTATGAGATATTATTTGGAAGGTTTTCCATAATCATTTCAATCATTTTAGTTTTCAACGTTTCAAACCAACAATTGTGGTGCAACAATAGGAAAGAACATATTTGTGAAGAGAAATTGCATTTAAGATTATTATTAATATGAACATAACCCTACCCCTAGGGTGTAGAAAAGTTGGTTATAGAGTGTACTATTAATGCACTATGTTATGTGATGTCATCGGTTTGAAACCCTCGACTAGCCTTGTGTTCTGCGTGAGGGGCCGCCTTGGCATACCTGGAGTTATAGTGGTAACAATCGGATAACATGACCACGTGTCACGCGAGTACGTCCCTGACTAGTTGTTGATTTCCCTAGTCAAAAAAATGAACATAACCCTAAAATGATAAATAAATAAAATAATAAGATCAATTTCATTTCCATAAATTAAGTATATCATTTACCTTTAATTATACTTTAAGTGATTTTTTTTATAAATCTAATATAATGTAGTGAAAATTAATAATTTTTATTCTAAGTTATACATATTTATAATTTAATTTCATATTTTCAATAGATTAAATATTTATAATTTATACTTTATAAATATTATCAATTATTTTGTTATTATGAAGTTTACTATCTAAATTAATAATTATAACTTTATTTATTAATTATATTTTAATTTTATTATATAGATCTTATTTACAAATACTATCATTCTTATTGTACTATTTTTCAAATTAATTATATATTTTTTAATGTTCTATAAAATTGATAATACACATAATCATTATAACGATGAAGAATAAATATTAATTATTTAAAATTATAATAAAGTTATATTTTATAATTTATTATAGGATTTTATAAGTGATATTATTATTATTAATATAATATTTTTCCAAGTGAATCTATCATTGTTTTTTTTTACAAGATGTAATTAATTATAATGATTAACGATAATAAAATCAATCCATAGTTCAATTGTGATATATGTGAGCGACTTGTTTTTCCAGCTTTGAAAATCTCTCCTATGTTGGATATCGAGGGTTGATATGAAAAGATTCATCAACCATGGCTAGGGTTTTGCAAATTTCTTCTTAAACTGATTCTTGGATCTCTGCAACTTCCCACAAATACCCCAAAGAAATTTTCTTTGATACCAATATGATCTGTAAACTATCGTGGATATTCCGCTGGAATATTTTATACCAACTAATCTCAAACTATTCTAAACTATTATATTTTTGTCATTTATTTCCTTAGATCACATATAATTTAATTACTAGATTTGTTTGAATTTAAGAAATAATTGAAATACAAAAATGAAATAACATGCACAAAATACACACCATCCATGCAAATGAATACAATATTTGACTTAGGAAACCCAATAGAGGAGAAAATCTAGCTACAAGGTGATGCCTATGCTTTTATCTCTTTTCTTTAGTTATAAAATGCACATACAAAAGAATGAGAACTCATTATGGAGTTACCTTTTGACAATGTGGACTAAACGACTGCTACAGAATCATCCTCCTCCTTTTTTATGCTGACAAAATAATACTCTCAGATATCTTTTCTCAACTATGGAACAAGAGACAATGCAAAAGAATGAAACCCCTTCTCCTCCTAGTGGATCGATATTTAACATACCCCGATAGCCATCAAGGGGTATGGTTTTGACTTCCTCAACCCTCAATTAGTGATACGGTTTGGACCTTATATAATATTCTTGAAATTCCCCACGTAGCTATCCCCACATGTTTTGAGTAACGGGGGATGATGTGGTATCCACTCATACCATGGAGGTCAACACGATAGGTCAATTTGCGAGAGACATAACTTTTTCATACGAAATCCAATTGAGTCAATTCTTGCACCGTTGGAAAGGTATCAATGTGTAAAATATAAAATATTGCTTCAGAGTAAGTTTGAAACCCCCCAAAAATTCCTTTTTATGCCTCAAAATGGATCTAAAATATTTCATATGGTTTTTTGGACCCAATTTTCCAAATTTGATGTAAAATGGCTCTACAAGTTGATTCCTCCAATTTTTTCCACTCTACAACCATCGAGGTAGATGGAAAATAATATAATTATCCAATCTAGATCACTATAAAATATTATTTTATTGACTCCCTTACTTCCCCTCTTGTTGGTTCATTGCCCCCATTCTGCTCCTAAGCAGGTATCACCTCCCAAGTGCACATGTTTGTTACTTTATTAATTATAGTATTAACTTAAATATAATGAAATAATACTTTACTTATCCGCTTACCATATACTTACACATTATAGTCATAGGCTCCTAGGGGATATTACATTTCTCCCATCCTTGGAATAACACCATAATCGATGTTCCTTTATCTAGTGGTACAATTATGTCTTCACTCTTCAATTGCACCAATAACAATCATCAAGGAAAACATACATGTTATAGCCATTTTTATGTAGCAATTATCTTATTCATAGGAATTCTCAACTCCAAAATGTAACCATGTATATTCACTATACAACAATGAGTATGAAGTTCTAGATCGATACTTATCTAAACAATTATTTCTCTACTTCTCAATGTTTCCACATGTGATAGTTAAACTCACTTTGTTTTCTTGACACACGATCAAATTTCCCCTTCCTTGCAACAAATTTCCCTTCCAAGCTCAAACATCCTCTTCTGTGTTAAACAATACCTTGAGTGATCCATCTTGTTAAGGCTTTCACATGCAAAAAAAATGCCAACATAACGTCCCAATGACATCACAATGACCTTCTTCTTAAACCTTCTAATTTACAATAATTATATTTTATCCTTACTAGATAGATTCACCATCCTTATATACCATAAACATAAATATAATCCTTATATACCATAAACATAAATATAATGAGTGATCCATCTTATTAGGACTTTCACATGCAAGAAAAACACTCCCAGTTCCATCACAATGACCTTCTTCTTAATCCTTTTAGTTTACAATAATTATGTTTTATCTTTATAAGATCCATTCACCATCCATCCTTATATACCATAAGCAGAAACATAATGAGTGATCTCTTTATCAGTTCCATCACAATGACCTTCTTCTTAATCCTTTTAGTTTACAATAATTATGTTTTATCTTTATAAGATCCATTCACCATCCATCCTTATATACCATAAGCAGAAACATAATGAGTGATCTCTTTATCAGTTCCATCACAATGACCTTCTTCTTAATCCTTTTAGTTTACAATAATTATGTTTTATCTTTATAAGATCCATTCACCATCCATCCTTATATACCATAAGCAGAAACATAATGAGTGATCTCTTTATCTTTTAGATAACTTCTAAAATAATTATATATCAATTTGATATCCAATTAATATAGTAAACATAATGCTAATCTTTCGTTTGTGTACGAAATAATAAAACATCTTAAGGAAGTGGAAAAAGTTTTTTTGGAAGTGCACATGGGTTTGATGTAATTGAATTTGCACTATTAAAAAAATGGGATGGACAATGAATTCCAAAATAGTAGAATGGAACATGATTTTAATTAAATATTTATAAATTAAAATATATAATTTTATAAATTAAAAAATATATATAATTAAATATTTATAAATTTACAATAATTAAAAAAAATTAAATCAAAATTTATTGATTAGAAAATATCTCTAACGGTGAAAAAAGTCGCTTCTTTTTTCTACCATAAAGATGGTGTAAAGATTTATAGTTTTATAAATAAAAAATTATCATTATCGTGTTCATATATATAAAAGTTGGTGTAAAGATTTATAGTTTTATAAATAAAAAATATAATTATCATGTCCATATATATAAGTTGGTAAAGATTTATAGTTTTATAAATAAAAAATTATAATTATCGTGTTCATATATATAAAAGTTGGTGTAAAGATTTATAGTTTTATAAATAAAAAATATAATTATCATGTCCATATATAAGTTGGTGAACAAATAATTTTTTATATTAATGTTATGTTAATGTTTAATTTTATTTTATTTTTATATTAATGTTTAAAAAAAAAATTATTTAATAGTTTCATGTATTTTTTTTTTTGAGTAAATTGGATTGGTAAAAATTTTGAGGATTTTTAAAGGGCTCAAAACCATTACAATAATATACTAATTAAACCTAAGTGACGAGGATACCAATCATTCCTCCCAATCACCCAAGCTAGACCCAAGAGAGAGTTTTTTATTTATAAGATCAAGGGACTGAATACTCAAACAATATCAAGCAAATAACATTAATTATATTAAGCCTTAAATCCTAAATTTTTTAAGTCTTAAAATTAAATAAAATACGAAAGAAAAAAATGATCTTTCTTTTCATCATTAAAATACTGTGAATACAATTATTTTTGAAATAAAATTTCTTTACAAGAGATTTTGTTAGTATACAATCCTACATACCTTAAAATAAGAGTATGTTAACACCCCATATCATTTTTAGTCCTTGCCTTCGACCATGGACTATAGCTTTCGCACAGCGGTCAACTATCATTGACTGCCTGTTAACCTGTGCTTATTGTGACATTACTTGGTGCATTTTGTACCTTTTTTACAATGTTTCCCTATGTTGTGGATTATTTTTTACTAATTCCTTTTTTAAACATTAAAAATTCCTTTTATAATTTTCAAAAACCTATATTCCCATTTTTTTATTGGCCCTCATGATATTGATGGAACTAAATATCCTTGGTGGAGGGAAAAATCATTTTCTTAGCTGTAAGAGTTTAAAATTGATTTAAAAAAAAAAAAAACTGAGCTTCTGTATTTAATATCTGACAATGTCATCCTGCAATGAAGTTGGCACTGCTAGCTCTGATAATGTTTTTGACCCTCATCACCTTGCCATCTCTTCATCCCCTGCCTAGTGCTTGAATTTTCACCTAGCTCATTACATTCACCATGCGGCTAGGGATTTAAAAAAATATGTTGCATGCACCCTCTACCCACATGGCCATTTCCCTTTCCCACTACCACATAGACTAATTTCCTTTGCCCACTACCATAATTTCAACCTACGATTAACATTCTTCTACTTCCAATTTACTGAGTCTAGATTTTTTGCATTGATTCTTCTTGCCCCCGCTAACTGTACATAGGCCTCTACAAAACCATAGTCTTTATTTTCCTTTGTGTGCATCCAGTGTGAGGATTGCACTTGCAATTAACATTGTTCTTATCTCACATGTGATATCACTTGGAAATAATGGAGCAAGAACTAGTTACGTAGACAAACTCTACTAGTGTTTAATGTAGATCCTATTTTCCTATTGATTGTTGGAACCACCTAAATAGACCCGAGTCCTATATTATGATGTAATATGTCTTCATTGAATAATATATTGTGAGTGCAACCTCACTAGTGTGGTTTCTCCTAATCTTAAGTTGGTATTAGAGCTGCATTGGAGATCCTTGAGAGCCAGCTCCCTGGGGTGAGATCTAAGTGCAAGATCTTGAATTGATTTGAGAAAAATCATTAGCGCTCCCTATGCATTGTTAGAGGAGCGTCGATGCCCTCACACTTGTGAAATTTTTAATTTTAGGGTCCTCACACTCTCGTTATATGTGTTTAATAGCACTAGGGTGCTAGCACTCCCCCTCACATTCTCTAGGAGCGCTATCAACTTTTACCAGCGCCCCCTTCCATATTACAAGTGCACTAGCGCTCCCATTCATGAGTTTGAGTAGCATCGATCATTTTTTCTTGGAGGAGTGGACTGGGATCCGTGAATCACCATTGGAGCGTGATTTTTTGTTGCATGAGGCTGGAGATTGAGGTTGGAGCAAATGTGCAAATCGTTGCCCTTCATGAGTTCAAGGAGAACCAATCGCTTTTGTTTGTGGAAAGCTAAGCTCCGATCCAATATTCTATATCATTTGTTGTTGGTGTACTGTTGTTTCATTTGTTGTACACATGAAATTGTGAAGGGTGTATTCAAGCGATGTTGTATGATGCCTTTCTGAAAAGCGTGAGCTTGGGGGAAGCGTAAGTTTTGTTTTTGGAGTGTTGAAAAAGGGGCCTCCTCATTCACAATTTCCTTGTGCACGGTTTTTTTTTTTTAAAGGGATTAATGGATGGCCAATTATTTAAAGGTGGATGTATGTGTGTATTAAAAAAAAGTTTCTTTTAAAGAATTTATATTTTTTTATATATACATGAATTGGTGTTAAGGTTTATTTTTAAGGTTTTCTTATATTTCTTTTAAGAAAGATGAGAACTGAGGTAGAGTCGGATCGGTGGATCCGAAGGAAGAGCGGCGGAAAGTTTCATATTCTTGGTGATTCACCACCTTCAGGATTGAAGTGTGTTTGGTGATACAAGGATCCATTGTCTGATTGGACGAGAAGATACTTGCAGAGATGGTGAATCCTCTAGCCGAAAACTACCTCAATGAAGCCAACAAATTAGATGGCTCGAACTTCATTAACTAGAAATTCAAAATGCAGACCCTAATGGAGGGCTATGGTGTCTGAACCATTGCAAAGGGAGATGAAGCGAAACCTGATGCGACTGTCGGTGTGACAACAACATAGATTCAAGACTGGGATAAGAGCGAAAACAAGGCCAAGGTATTGTTTCATATGTCTGTTAAAGATAACATAATTCCACATATTAGAGAAGATAAAACTTCTGCTGAAACATGGACATCCCTTAAATCCTTGTATGAAACTAGCAACATAAAGCATATTTTGTTTGTGAAAACTAAATTGCTAGGCATTAAGATGGATGGAAATGAATCTATTAGTTCATTTTTGGGTCACATTAAAGAGGTGAAAGACAAGCTAGGAAATATAGGAGAAACAATTTCTAGCACTGATCTTGTCACTATTACCTTAAATGGTATTCTAGAAGATTATCAGATGTTCATAATAGGTCTCGCAGCAAGGGAGAAACCTCCTACTTTTGAATATTTGACAGGTATTTTGCTGCAAGAGGAAGAGAGGCGCTTGAATTTGAAGCCTCAAAATTCATATTTGGAACTGTGGTAAATTAAGAGATATGCAAGAGGGAGATCATGAAAAAGAGGTAGAGGTGGCAGAGGAAGCAATTCATCGCAAAGAAGACAATCTCCAAGGCCGAATCAAGGTATGCCCTCTAATAGGAATGAGTCAAAGAGTTGTTTTTATTATGGTTGACCTGGACATCTTATTAGAGACTGTCATAAGAAGAAGAGTGATGAGGCTATGAATAAACCTAGATCACATTCAGGTCATTATGCAGAAAAATCTTCAAATCATGATCTCAAATTTTTCATTGCTAGTGATTATATTGATGAACCCCCAAATTTTGATTCATGGGATCTTAAACTGTTTGTGTCTAATGCTTCTTTGTCTGCCAAAACAGATGATATTGATGTCTGGTTTGTGGATTCTGGAGCATCAGTACATATGTCATGCAATAAGAAGCGGTATACTAATTTTAAAGAAACACAGAATGATGCCAAAATATATCTTGGAGATGACCATGCTCATCAGATCAAGGGATACAAAGACATTCCAATAACATTGTTGAATGGTATTGTTCGTCACATTCGCAATGTTGTGTATGCACCAGGGATAAAGAAAAAATTAATCTCTATGTCCACCATTACAGATCAGAACTTGAAGGTTGAATTCTTCAAGAATTATTGCATAGTGAAGGATCTGTTGGACCAATAGATAATTGTTGCAACGAGAGTCAGAGAAGAAGGACTATACAAGCTTGATGTTACCAACAAAGAACATCACACACTAACTTCTGCAACTATGCCAACATAGAGTCTTTGGCATCAAAGGTATGGCCACATCAATCATCATGATTTATTGTTATTATAGAAACAAAATATGGTTGAAGGACTTCCCATGTTAAAGAATGAGAATGTTGCTTGTGATGGATGTGCATTAGGAAAGATGCACATAGATGAATTCCCCTCTAATCCTGATAAGAAAAAGAGAGATGTGTTAGATCTTGTGCATACTGATGTCTACGGGCCTATGCAGACTAGGTATTTAGGAGGTGCATTTTACTTTCTGTTATTTATTGATGATTGCACGAGATACACATGGGTTTATTTCTTTAGAATAAAAATTGATGTTTTCGAGTACTTTAATGAATTCAAAACCATGGTGGAAAAGCAGATAGGAAAATCCATCAAAATCCTCCATTTAGATCAAGGGGGAGAGTATAAATCAGGGGACTTCATCAAATATGGCAAAGATAATGGAATAATACACAAGTTTACAGTACCCCACACTCCACAACAAAATGGAGTTGTTGAAAGGAAAAAAAGAACTCTGGTAGAGTGTGCACGCATTATGATGAAAGGTAAGAATCTCTCAAATACATTTTGGGCTAAAGACATAAATACTGCAGATTATTTAAATAACAGAATTCCAACAAGGTGTATTGATAATATTACTCCTTTTGAAGCCTTGTATGGTTCCAAACTTGCAGTTCATAATTTGAAAGTATTTGGGTGTAAAGATTGTGCACATGTTCCAAAGGAGAATAGGAAGAAATTAGATGCTAAAGCCATTAAATGTATTTTCATAAGGTATTGTTCTGAATTCAAAGCATACAAATTGTTTGATCCTTCTTCTCACAAAGTATTTGCGAGTAGAGATGTACTTTTCCATGAGCAGGAAGCAGGAAATCATGATGACAAAATTCATGAGGAATGGCACATACTTCTTGATGAAGGAGTTAAAGAAGAGAAACAACAACCAACACAGTAGCCACCACAACAACAGTCACAACCGCAAAGACAATAGCATTAGCAAGAAGGACTGAGTGACGGTGATATGGACACTTCAAGGAGTCAGACTTCACCTAGTGGTGAAGACAGATCTTCACAAAGTGGGGAGGAAAATAATCAGTTGAGAATATCTTCATGACATGTTTGGCTCCATGAGAGGTATAAAGACTATTCCCTAATGAGTATCATTTCAAATGTCATAGAACCCATGAGTTTTAATGAAGCCAATGAACATGATGGATGGCGAAATGAAATGGAGGAAGAATATGAATCTATAATGAAAAATAATACTTGGGAATTGACTGAATTGCCTAAACATAAAAATCCCATTGGATGCAAATGGATATACAAACCCAAGTTTAAATTAGTTGGTAGTATATAAAAATATAAGGCTAGATTGGTGGCAAAGGGGTACTCACAAACAAAAGGTATTGATTATGATGAAACATTTGCACCAGTAGCTAAATTGAATACTATCAGATTGTTAATTACTTTAGCTACAAAGTATCATTGGAATCTACACCAATTAGATGTTAAATCTTCATTTTTGAATGGTGAGTTAAAAAAGGAGGTTTACCTTACTCAACCTGAAGGGTTTGTAGAACAGGGGAAAGAAAACTCAGTATGCAAGTTAAAGAAGGCATTGTATGGACTAAAACAGGAACCTGGGCCATGGTATGAGAAGATAGACTCTTTCTTTCTTCAACGTGGTTTTATGAGGAGCAAAAGTGATCCAAATATGTATACCAAATTTGATGAGTAGGGGTATATAGTATTGATTTCCTTATATGTTGATGATTTAATAATTAGAAGAAGTGCGAGGAAATTAATTCATGAAATCAAGGAGCAATTTTCATAAGTTTTTGAAATGAAAGATCTTGGTGAGTTACATTACTGCTTAGGTCTTGAATTTTGGAGAAATGCAGGCCAAACCTTCATTTTTCATAGTAAGTATGTCATAGAAGTACTTAAGAGATTAAAAATGGATCAATGTAAATCTTCTATTGTTCCCATGCAACAGAATGTGAAACTTTCTTGTGATGTTGGTTCAAAGGAGGTGAATGGCACTTTGTATAGATAGATGGTGGGTAGTTTGAATTATCTCACCACAATGAGACTTGATATTGCATATTTTGTGAGTGTGTTAAGTCAGTTTATGGTGAAACCTCAAGAAATCCATTGGAATGCAACAAAGGCGGTACTCATGTATCTAAAAGGAACACTTGATTATGGTATTAAATATACTAATGCATATAATGTTGAGTTGACAGGTTACTTAGATTCTGATTGGGCTGGAAATATGGATGATCGAAGATCAACCACTCGATATGTGTTTGGCATTGAATCCGAGATTGTTTCATGGAGCAGTAAAAAGCAGCCTATTGTATCTCTGTCTTCCACTGAAGCAGAATATAAATCCTTGTGTGCAACAACTTGTGAAGTTGTTTGGTTGAGAAGACTTCTTCAAGATGTTGGATAAGAACAAAAGGAACTTACAATGATCAAATGTGATCATCAAAGTTCAATCAAGCTGAAGAATAATCTGATTTATCATGCAAGGAAAAATCATGTTGATGCTCAGTTGGATTTTGTTAGAGAAAAGTTGCAGTCAAATGAAATAGCTCTTCTGTATTGTAATACTTGTGAAAATACTGTTGATATTTTCACTAAGTCTCTTGGAAAGATTAAGTTTGATTTGTTTAGGGAGATGTTAGGTGTAGAAGTCAATCCATTCTCCATTAAGGGGGAGACTTGGAAATAATGGAGCAAGAACTAGTTACGTAGACAAACTCTACTAGTGTTTAATGTAGATCCTATTTTCTTGTTGATTGTTGTAATCGCCTAAGAAGACTGGAGTCCTATATTATGATGTAATTTGTCTTCATTGAATAATATATTGTGAGTACAACCTCACATGAATGGTTTCTCCCAATTCTAAGTATATCTAGTTGTTTGCTTGTGATATTCTTCTTGCTGCAATACATCCTGAAAATCAAATTTGCAAAGTTTATGGATTTATGTTTGGACGTGCCTGATGATGCATGGCGTTCTCGTGCTTTCATTTTTTGTGTGAAATTCTCTGCAAAATAATAATTAAGCTAGATTTGATTGAGAATAACATGTGCTCAAGCGACCCCGTAACTAACACATTCAAACAACAACGTGGTTGATATAAAAGGAAGATGGATATTGAAGTATATCAACCATACTCTATCTGATTTGATTTTCTCTAAATTTGAGTGATTTAAAATTGAAAGTTGGTACACATTGATACGATTTGATTTAAACTTGAAAGTTAGTGCAAGTAGATATGATTTAATAGAAAATATCCAATCATTTCAGAAGATGAAGATGGATGAAACCACATATTTTTGAAGCTTCTCTCCCATTGTTGATTTGGTATTTGTGTTATTCTCGTGACAAGGATCTAATAGGTCATTACAAGACTATGATCTATGTAGCATCACGGGCAAGGGATATATTGTTGTATAATTTGACCTTATCTTTGTATTGTATTTGTTCAATGTTACCACTAGAGCCTTTACATTCAAGCTCTGTGTTGGGGTACAAACACTGCAAAAGGAGAATCTATAAGTATGTTTTCATTTTAAAAAATTCATATTTATTTATTGAATTGATGAGCATCTAATGAATTCTTGGTTGGTGTAGGAATTTGATGGTAGAATGATACTAATGCTTGGACTGGAGGCTTTTCACTAGAAAGGCATAGTTAAAGGGTAGATAAATGATTGGATGGTCCTCGTTGTTGGGGAGGAACATAGTGTTTATGTACTAATAGACCACAACCACTTAATTGGAAAACTTAAGGTATGAAATATGCCCTAAATAAATATCAAAGTCGTGGGTCCCATCAGATAAAAAAATACAGAACTGAAAAATACTTTAAAACTGCATCGAATGTCGTAAACCTTTACAAGTAGCATAATTTATCTTCTGGCAATACAGTAAAATATTATACAACAGACTGCACAACAATAACACACTTGTTCGCACAAAGCAACATAAAATATCTTTGGAGAAGTAGAGCACATGCACGCTACACTAAAACAAAGTCAAATATTATGTAGAACTCTCATTTCTTTCATTACACATCGATAAAATTCTGAAGAATTGGCCTCTCGGTTAAAATCAGACGGTAGACCATATGAAACCCGTGCAAAACTAATGTTTGAATTTAGACAAATTGAATTTTCGTTGTGACAACTGCATGCTTCTATCATTTTGGAATGATTGGATTCTGTGTTCATGAAGGTGACAGGAATGCCTTTGGAAGAAAGCATCTCAAAGAATCGTATGAACAATAAATGCAGGTTGATGGAGACTGACTTCGTTGTCCTCTCTCCTAACTTGTGAGTTGTCTAAACTTTTCTTTGACATGCCCACTTCTTTCATGTGATATATAATCATCCCAAGTGTCAAAAGGTATTTGTACTTATCATACTCTAGGGTGGAATAATGAAGGTGGGTTACACTTTTGTGACAATCGGGTCTCCAACATTCCGAAAATCATTTTTTCGGCTGAACTTATTTTTTTTTCGGTCGAACCTTTGAACGTCAAATCGAACGACACCCTGATGATGCCCTCGATTTTCGTGTCCAATTTTAGCCGACGGATATTTTTTCATCCGGTAACATATTTTCGGCCGAAAGATATTCCAGCTGAAATAATGTTTCGGTCGAACTATCTTTCGGCCGAAATGTTTTTTCGGCTGAACATTATTTCGGTCGAACAAATGTTTATAAATTACCCGCACATCGCACATGTCATAGTTTTTGCGAGTTCGAAGATTGTTTGTTGCTGTGTTGTTGGGAGGGTGTTTGATGTTGTGTTGTTCGGAGGGTGTTTGTTTTTGTGTTGTTCGGAGGGTGTTTGCTACTATGTTGTTCGGAGAGTGTTTGTTGTTGTGTTTTTTGGAGAGTGTTTACTGTTGTGTTGTTTGAAGAGTGTTTATTGTTGTGTTGCTCAGAGAGTGTTTGCTGCTATACTGTTTGGAGTTGTGCTTCTTGGCGTTTGCTGCGGGTAGACGGGCGGTGGACGTTGGAGCAACATTGTTGTGGAAGTTGGAGCAGTGAGTGTCATCAAGGTATGGTTAGATTAGATTGATTTATTAAAATAGCATTAAAATTTATAACAAAATTATAGTTTAGATTTTTAGATTGTTTAGGAATTAAATATAGTTTAGGAATTAAATATGTTTTTTTAGATTGTTGAGAGGGCCATATTCGGCCCTGTCCTTGTATAGGCACAGGCCCAAATTTGGGCCTGTACCTGTACATGGATAAGGCCAAATATGGCCTTGTCCATGTACAGGTACATGCCCGAATTCGGGCCTGGACTTGTACATGGACAGGGCCAAATATGGCCCTACCAGTTTACCATGTACCTTGACAAAATTAGGAAAGAAAGGTGATACATTGGGATTTAGAAAATAGTACAACGTTTACAAAATTATGTAAATACATTTGGACTTAGAAAGTAGTGATTATGTAATACCATTGTTATGTTTTCCTTAATTGTGTATTTTTAAATATTAAGTTTTTATTATTGGACTACATCTATTTTTTATGATACATTTTCAAAATCACTCTTACATAGACAATACATAGTTAATAGTGAACCTAGCTTACATAGACAATACATGCTTGATATTTTACATATCACACCTTGTACATGTTGCTTACAAACTAATGGTAATAGAACACATTCCCTTGAAATTTGGCCATGTCCATGTACAGGTATAGGCCCGAATTCGGGCCTGTACCTGTACATGGACAGGGCCATATTTGGAGAGTAGAATGGACGATAGAAGCAAAAGTTGTACTACAATACTTTGGAGGATGTATGGTTGGATGTAATGTACCTTGCTAAATTTTCTTACACATTTTGTTTCAGTTCTTGGTTTAGATATTAAGACAAACAATTTGTATTTAAAACATTCTACACACATAGTAAACACAAACTTTGCTATAGGAATATAAAAAACAACCAAATAACCCCACTACTTTATTGTATTAAATATTTGGTGGTAGCAATACAATGAAATCACAGAAAAATACAAAATACTAGAAGAGGAATTTGATATATGTTCTATGTATAAATGTTTTCAGTTCTTGGTTTATATATTAAGACAAACAATTTGTATTTAAAACATTCTACTCACATAGTTAACACAAACTCTGCTACAGGAATATAAAAAACAACAAAATAACCCCACTGCTTTATTGTATTAAATATTTGGTGGCAGCAATACAATGAAATCAAAGAAAAATACAAAATACTAGAAGAGGAATCTGATATATGTTCTTTGTATATGTTGTCTCTGCAAAAGTACTCCAAATAAGACTGCCTGTAGATGATTGTAGTGTGCAACAATTATCAGTAGGTGATACCAACTCTGTAAGTGGTAATATAGGCCAAAACAATCATAAACAACATCGTCCCCAAAGGAAGAGATGGGATTGTAGGTGTCACCCTTTTGTTTTGACCCTCCTAACAGTGTTAAAAAGTCCCCAAATGGAAGGTAGCGACAACCACAAATGAATTTCTTTCCCCTCATACCAAACTTGTCCCCAAATGAAGGTACTTCGACTCACTACCAAATATAATGACCCCCAAGGAGTAATAACTCATACTACATAGGAAAATCTTTGTCCAACACTAAGATATAAACTTGGTTATGCAAGAATATACCCAGACTGAAGAAGTTCACCCCCATAGAGGTTAACTAATTAGATTATGAATAAACTATATTATCTTTTCTTTAAAGGAAAAAATTAAAGGGTTGATGTAACCTAATGCTTTCCTCTCATCACAAGTCAATTATAATAGAAATCTATAAAAAAGGCAATCTTGTTACTAGGAAGAATTATTGGGTACATGCACAACATATTACTTTATGGTGTAAAATGTCGAAACTTAGAAAATTGAATTAAAGCTTCCAAAATATATAACCTTAGTTCATTAGAAAATTATATAAATAAAAAAAATCACTAATAATGGAATGTTAGTTTTCCTCTTAAAATTTAATGCATATGTTTTCAATAAGATGTCATTTTAATATTTAAATCATAGAATTTCTTAAAAAAAATTACTTTTCACATTGGTTTCTTCTTCAAGGATCCTAGGGCCAAGGAATGAAACTGCCAAGTTGTTTACTATAAGGTTTGGTGGTTTCAATTCCTAATATTTTCATAAATTTTCTTAGCATAACATTTTTTAATGCCCTAGAATCCAACATACAATTATGCAAAAACAATTCATAACTTTTTTTTTTTAAAGTAACCACTTTTTCTTAATAACGTGAGTTGGTTGGGTTCCTTTAGGAGTTCCATGTGGTCACATACTTGGATTTATTTGATTTTGATTATTGGGATTTAGATTGGTTAGACTTTAAATTAGGTTACTTTGAGTTGGATTACTTTTGGCTTATTTTTGAAATTGTTTACCCCTACATTCGTAAGTAACCCAATCCTTCTCATAAATTCTCCTCTTGACTTCCTCTTGAAATGCATTGGGTGATAATTCCCTATAAATGATGGTAGGATCAATGATTCTTTCATTTTCTTGATCATTAGAAACATTGTCGATCATACTTGTCCATTCACCCACATAATTATTTAGATCATTTGGTTGATCAATATTAGCTTAACTTTGATTGTTGGAAATCATGTTTGGCAACTAAACAAGTGTATTGGTCATGTGGTACACCACAAGGATTAAACCATGGCAATGTTTCTTGGTCAACCAAATTATTTGTCTCTAGTGGTTTTGGAACTCTTTGATTCTAATTATATAATGAGGTTGTCTAGACATATCTCAACCATTATTTCCCCTTGAAAAGATTGTGGTTTTATATTTTGTCCCTTATCCCTTTAGACATCAGTCTGTGCCTGAGCAGTCGGCCAGGAGCCGAATCGACGGTCATCACTTCGGTGTTTAAAGACCTATAGATTCAAATGCCCTATTTTTCTGTGCATGGATGATGAGTGAAGGATAAGAATTTGCTATGTCGTCTATCTCTTATTTATCTTTGAGTTGATTGATTCATGGCTGAATTTTTAGTCTTTGCACCTACTTGTGTATATTTGGATTTTCCTTGAAATTCATCTGATCAATATTTAATTTAATATGCTTGGCGTTTTAGTTAATAACTGAATGAATTTCACTTTTTTGAGTCTCTTGATATGGCTTCTCTACCAAATTCAACACTCACTTTTGATATGGCTTCTTTTCCAAACCATAGACTCTTATCATTGTAAACTCCTCAAAAAGGAACTTGTCTTCCACTTTGGTGGTCTTTTCCAATTGTAGTGACCCTTTGACTAAAGGAAAAATTATAAAGAATAATTCGTTTTGGATAATAAAGTCTAATATAGAAATAAAAGAGTCTTAGATGGGAACTAATTATTTAACTTAATTTAATATTTAAAGATGGGAACTAATTATTATCTTATTCATGATATTTATATTCATATAATATAACTTCAAATTGACAACTTATTAATTAATTCATTAATAACCTAGAGACATTAGTAACTAATGTGTTTATTGAACCATAATATTGTATGTGTATTGGATATTTAGGCATAGCTAGCACACACATATCTCATATGTAGATGACTATTTATAAGCGATGTTCCTAATGTAAATTTTAAAATGTTAACAAGTAATAATGCAAAGAAATAAATAAAGTAAATCAATGAGCTCCCTTTAAACCCTTAATTCCATCTCACATATCCCATCCCTTCCTTTGTTGAAATATGTCGGAGTTTTGACAATATTGAACTAACTCTAGAGATAATCCAAATGTGAAATCTTCAAACCTTTCAACCTAATATCTCTAGTAGACAACTAGTATTATTCATCACACATCTAGGGAGTGTGGATAGCATGACCATCCCATAACGCGAGGGGAGTGTGGATATCTATAGAAATTACCCTTTATAACCATTAATTTTGTGACAATTAAAAGACTCACTCAATTGCATATTCTTTGAAATATATATGTTATTAAAACTCACATTACTATTTGTAGAAATAGGCTTCATTACCACCATAAATTTTGTGCCAATTAAGAATCACTCAAAATCATCTTCTTTTTAATATATATCCCATTAAAACTCACATTACTATGTTTACAATAGGTTATGATGCACTTACATTTGAAATTATTGTCATGATTA
>JZKD02S1075662.1:547008-559151 GCA_000966675.3 Picea glauca
ATGACTATATTTTATCTAGATTTCTAACTCCAACTAAGCCTCACAAATATTACATTTGCATCACCTCATCAAAATTTCTATTACGAATACAAACAATCATCATACAACATTTGCATAGTTCATAAGTTATATAATATAACATTATCCAATCTGTGATCAGATAAGAGTGCACCACTTAGTAAAGCAAGATTTTTTATGTGCCAAGATTAAAGGAATAACAAGTTCTTGTGCACCACTTACTAAAGATTTCTCATGTTATTAGTGGGTGTGTGAGGTCAATTGTAATCTTCAAACTTCTACCTCCCTCTCTCAATCTCTAGCAATTCATATTCTTATGGCCCATCTCTAAGAGATAACTTTACAATTGTTCCTCTTCTTTACATGCCACTTGAACAATCAATTCATCTTCTACATGTCATTTGATGCCCACTTCCTAATGATAATGAATTGGTTCAATAGTTATTGTCGATGCACCATACACATGTTACTTTTGATCTTGTAATCCCTTGTAGATTTTGTCAATTCATTGAGGTTAATATATGCACCCTCAAAGAAACCATTAGGATTGATCTATTCCATGGTAACGTTGAGTGATATTCCACCAAGAACCCCAATCAACTTAGTCCTCAACCATTCAACTACTCATAGACCATACTATTGTTAGGACCCTGAATTGTCCCTTTTTCACTACACCTTTCGATCATTCAACCTCCTCATTCCTAAGCTAAATGATTATTATAATGAGCACTAAGACCCTTTTTCCCAAGGTACGAACTATTCATCTTTCTTTTATGTTTTTATTTACTTAGCATGTTTGATTGATAACGTTCACATATTTTACCAATGAAATAATTTAACTAATGATCAAAGTGTTAGAACAACCCATTTCAAGAACCTCGCTGTTGTCACAGCTATGTGAAATTCCTGGAAGCTATTACAGGACTTCTGCAACATATGCCCATCAATCTGGGAAGTTGTTACAGGACTTCTGCAATGGATTCCCATCAAACCTGGAAGTTGTTACACAATTGCTACGACAAAAGCCTCTTAATCTCGGAAGTTGTTACAATAGACGCAACCAGTCATGTTGCGATACAACTACTGCAACATCTGTTGATTAGAATGCTAGCTCATGATGTTGATGAAGGAGAATTCAAGATTTTGTATTGATGATATCTAACGAACATCCTGAGAATCGAGGATTCTCAAGACTACTCTGTTTCTGAACTCTGATTGACTCTGACTTAAATAGCAGAGATTTTGTAATGTAAAGGTTGTTAGTCTTTTTGCTAGAACTAAAGAAAGGAATGATTATTGTACACATACATCTTTTTGGCAATTGAATGAAGAAGTGGATTGAATATCTTTAGTAGACTATAACTTATCTTTTTGAGTGGATTCAGTGAGAAGGAAAGGGCCTACCTTCCTCACCGATTCCCCTCTGTTTCAAATTCTAGATTTAGTCGTTTTCATTGCGAATGGTTTAACTGTTAGATATTTATGAATACAACTGTTGTTACAGTTTAGTTCCTTCTTGGTAAATGTGCATAGACTTGTCTCATGATAATTAGAAGTCAGTTGCTGAACATGGCGGGAGAACTTCTTTTCCTTTTTCTTCATTAGGTTAAAATCTTGTTTTGGAGAATTAAGAGTGTGAAGTAGCTTCTTGCAATAAGTAGATTTCCCTTCAACAATAGTGTAGAATTTATTTTTGCAAAAGTAAATTATAAAGTTAGATTAAGGTAGGAAATTCATGGTTTTTGTAGAATCATTATTTTATATTGCAATTATGATTTTAAATCTGTAGCACTCCAGCTGTATCAACAAAATTGTGTTAGCAATATTGTTTGTTTGATTTTGTTAAAAGAACTTCCCTATTGCAATTAGATTAGAGATGATTTCATAATCTAGCATAAACTGTGCAGAATTATCTTGAAATAACAGACTTCCCTGGGTTGAAAATTCATATTCAACACTTTGATTTTTCATTCAATTAGACAATTAGATTGCCCAACATTTTGGCACCGTTGTCGGGGAAGATAATTGTAGATTTTGCTAAGCACACTAGTTTTTTTTTAGGAATGAATAAGTCTGCATGAATCACCAAACACGAGAATGAACCCCCCACAATGCTAACATTACAAGCACCAGAGGATGTAGAGGAAGAATTCCTAACATATTGGGAAGACAAAACATTGTTGATGAGATTATAGCCAGAGCAGACTCTTCTTCAGGATCCATTTTTTGCCCTGCCAATCATTCAAGAGGATGTGATCCACAGTCAACAGAAACACCCCCTCTTGAAACATCGTTCTCATCAAGGGTTGAAGCTGAAGTTGTAGCTGAATGTGAAGTTGAAGATTTGTCACCAACAAATCAGCAAGCAACACTGGAGAACATTGAGGATCAAGGCAGTATAGCCTCGAACCGAGAAAACCTAGAAGAAGTTGTTTATCAAATCAATGGTCGGATAGTCACTAAGGAAGAGTGGGACACTATTCATATTGAGTGGAGTGAGAGAGCACATATGGAGAATCAAGGGGATAATGAAGAGGATCTCTACCAAGAGAAACCACGGAACAATGAGGATCAAGTAAATAATGAAAACACTATCTCTACCCTAGTTTTTCCTATTTCTGACGTTCCCACACGAGGAATGGATCCTATGAAAAACATACCTCTCTTGTCTCTCCCAAATTTTCATGGATTATCTACTGAATATCCGGATGAGTTTTTGTTCAAATTTGACATTTTGTGTAGAAGCTATGACTACACTACCACTACGCAAAATCTCAAACTATTTCCAACCACATTAAAAGGAAATATGTTAAGATGGTTCATGAGCCTTGGAGGGGAAAACATTTCAACATGGATACAAATGAGGCAGCTTTTCCTGCACAAATACCAAGACTATTGTCGAACAAGGGCACGTAGAGAGGAGTTGTTCAAAATGTCACAGAAGGAGGACGAGACCCTTGAAGACTTTGTGGAGTGACTCCAATACAATCTACAACAGTCTGGCCATCCGGATGTGAGTAAGGACATTCTGAAAACCATTTTTCTAAAAGGAGTTAGAGAATATTGCTTAGATATGGTGAATATGCTTGGTAAAGGAGATATATCTAAGGAATCCTATGAGGACATTGTAGACCTCTCCAAAAGATGTTCTTAAGGATCTACAAGGAATAAGTCAGTTACCAAGGATACTACTTTTTCAAGGGTACAAAAATCAACAAATGGAGGAGAAACAAGAGCATAAATAGGTAATCTCTTAGAAAGTTTCAAAATAGAGATGATTACTCTTTTGCCTCACAAATGGATACTTTGTAGGTCAAGCAGAAACAAGCAGAACCAGAGCAAGTATTATGCATTTTTTGTCTAAAATGCAGGAAGAAACATCCACCAAGGGAGTGCCCACTGAACAGTGTCCAGGTATGCCTTATTTGTGAATTAGACCATACCACTGACCAATGTTCTTCTCTACCAGGGGTAAAATCATCAATGAAGGCAACTAGTGAGGAGGCAAAGGCTGCCTATCTAATTACACAAAGGAGACAATGGCAACCAAGAGGTCAAGGTATGAATTCTCAATTCTCTCCTCCAACATTTAATTATTGGAACAATCAGCTACCATATGGCCAGTCTAATTCCCCCACTCCAAATCAAATGCTACCCTCTTATCAGGATCCAAATGCATGGTTACCTATGCACCAACAACTGAATCACTATGGGCAATGGAACCCATATGGGAGAGGTCCTTAACAACAACTCAGTTATCCAAGCCAACACCAACCAAACTTCTTTCAACAATAGTTCCAACCCCCATACCAGTAACAACGGCTAGAATTGCCTCCCAATAACTCACCAAAAAATCCTCCCTTATGACCTCAAATGCCTATGCAACCTAACCCAAACCCAAATAATAAGGCCATTCAGAACATAGACATACTTAATGTGTCAGCCTTATCTATTACTCCTATGCCTTGTGATGAAATTCACTTAAGATCAGGGAGAATAGTTGAGCCAATAGTTGAAGATGCTCCATCTTCAGAATCAGATAAGGAATTAGGGTAGAGACCATCTGCTGCTACAGAAGAAATTGACCAACCCATTCTAGAAATAGTAGACCCACCATTACCTGAAAGACTAAAAATTACAAAGCCTGTGGAATTACCATCTTTCAATCTCCTTGGAGAATTGAAAAATATGCACGTTAATGTTCCACTACTGCAAGCAATAATGGATGTACCTATTTATGCCAAGACTGTGAGGGATCTCTGTATCAGAAAACCTGGACGAAAACCTAAAGATCCCCTCACAATGCATGTAGTGGGGGATTTGTCTTAGTTAATGCTAGGAAAAACTCCACCTATTAAATATGGAGATCCAGGAAACCCTACTGTCACAGTTAAAATCGAACATAAATCTATTCAACATATACTAGTTGATTTAGGGGAAACAATTAACATCATGCCAATAGAAATCACGCAGTTGCTGCAACTCAGAACAAAAATCCGACCTACTCCTACTGTTCTAGAATTAGTTGATCGCTCTACCATTAGACTAGATGGAGTAATTGATGATTTAGTTATTTCAGTAAACTCATGGGAGTATCCTTTTGATTTTGTCGTGTTACAACCCAAATCTAGTCTGGGAGGCCATCCTCTAATTCTGGGACGACCATGGTTAGCAACAAATGATGCCTTCATAGGTTGTCGATCTGGTTCTATGACCATCTCTTATGGTTACGACACAAAAAAACTTACCCGATATCCTCATGCTACACCCAGTGTAGAAGCTGAAAACTCTCTATGGATGGACACTGAGGATGAAAGTGCTCTGCCTGTGATAACTATAGGAAAGGCCATGAGTTTCAAGGACGAGACAAAGGATGAGTTAATCAACTGTTTTATTTGTGACCCCTCTACTATTACACAACACACGCACCACCAATTGATCATAGTTTTTGACCCTATGGCCCAGGAAGAAATGAACTCGGAAATGTTCTCAGAAACTGTTGACAATCAGAGTGATTCAGTTGTAACAACAATAGTTATAATAGAAAACGTTGTAAAAGAAAATGATGAAACAGTAACAGCTGAATTATTTCCTACAATTAGTTCCAAGAGCGTCATTGTGGAAATCGAACCTGGAAAAACCTTGAACATCAATCCCAATCTCTCCAATGTTGAAACTCACCAACTGATGAATTTACTGATTGAACATAAAGAATCATTTTCATGGGATTACATGGATATGAAAGGCATTCCCTCTGAGCTATGCACCCACCATATACACATCAAAGAAGAATGCCGACCCATTTGCCAACCACAAAGGAGGATGAACCCAAACCTTAAAGAAATTGTTAAAGAAGAACTTCAAAAACTTCTCAATGCTGGATTCATCTATCCTATATCAGATAGTGAATGGGTATCACCATTGGTTATTGTGCCTAAAATGAATGGTAAGTGGAGAGTGTGTGTGGACTATCGAGCCCTGAATAAGGCAATGCAGAAGGATCATTTCCCTCCACCATTTATTGATCAGGTTTTAGATAACTTAGTCGGGAAAATAATATTTTTCTTTCCTAGATGGATTTAGTGGCTATAACCAAATACAAATTTCCCCATAGGACCAAGATAAGACCACCTTTACCATCCCTTGGGGAACATTTACCTACAAGGTTCTCCCATTTGGCTTGTGTAATGCACCAACCACTTTCCAGAGAGTTGTGATTGGTATTTTCTCTGATATGGTGAATGACTGTATGGAAATATTCATCGATGAATTTACACCTTATGGGACTGATTTCAAAGACACTTTGTCTAATCTGGAAAAAGTGCTCAAAATATGTAAACAGTCTCATCTTTCTTTAAGTACAGAAAAGTGCCATATGATGATGTGTGAAGGGGTAGTGTCGGGACACTTCATCTCTTATGCAAGAATTCAGGTAGATCCAACCAAAATCTAGGTAATTTTGGATATTCCAACACCATCAACTCAGAAAGAGGTAAGAAGTTTCTTAGGACATACTGGGTATTACAGGAGATTCATAAAAAAATTCTCTAAACTTGCCTCTCCATTTTTTTTCTTACTAACAAAAGATGTTAACTTTCGTTTGACTGGCGACTGTGAATTGTCTTTTGTAGATATTAAACAGAGATTGTCTACAACTCCCATCTTGAGAGAGCCCAATTGGGCTCTGCCTTTTCACATTTCTTTAGATGCCTCAAACACTACAATTGGTGCAGTACTAGGGAAACAGGAGGACCAAGAACCCTATGCTATCTACTATATCATCAAGAACATGGGTCCTGCTGAGTTAAATTACACAGTTAATGAAAGAGAATTCTTGGCAGTAGTATATGTAATCAATAAATTCAGGCATTATGTAACTGGTTACCCAACTTTTATTCATACTGATCATGCAACCATAAAATATCTAATGAATAAACCTATTACTAATGCCTGAGTGACAAGATGGTTTTTACTACTACAAGAATTTGACATCACTATAATGGATAGATCGGGAAAAGAAAATGTGGTTGTTGATTTTCTCTCGAGATTACATATAAATGATGATAATTCACCTATAGACGATTCCTTTCCTGATGAACATTTGTTTGCAGTATCTTCTCACTCACCCTGGTATGTAGACATTGCTAATTATCTGGTTGCAGGGAAGGTACCTCCCCATCTATCTCCTAGGGAAAGAAGGAAAATTATTCAAAAGAGTGCCAGGTACAGTTGGATATGAGGATACCTCTTCTACACAGGCCTGGACCAAGAAATCAGGAGATGTGTGAGGGATGATGAGGTTTATGATCTACTAAAAGATTTCCATGATGGCCCTTGTGGGGGTCATTTTGCTTCAAAAAGGACCGGGCATAAAATTTTAAGGATGGTCTATTATTGGCCCAACATATTTCAAGATGCCAAGAATTATGTCCAAGCTTGTGATAGTTGCCAATGTATGGGTCAACCAACTCACAGGGATGAGATGCCACTTCAGAGAGCCTTTTGAGAGATGGGCCATTGATTTTGTAGGACCCATTCACCCACCTTCCAATAAGAAAGTCTATATATTGGTCTATACAGATTACATGACCAAGTGGGTGGAGGAAAAAGCACTTATCAGAGCGTCATAAGAGGTTGTCTTAGCATTCTTGTTTGAAAATATATTTTTTAGGTTTGGCGTTCCCAGAGAACTGGTCACTGATGGAGGACCCCCTTTCATATCACATCACTTTGAAGCTCTACTCAGTAAATATCATGTTTTACATAGAATAGCTTCCACATACCATCCACAAGGCAATGGCCAAGTGGAAAACACCAACAAAGTTATCGAATCCATTCTTACGAAAACAGTGAGAGAAAATCGTAAGGACTAGTTTGACAGATTGCATGAATCTCTATGGGCTTACCGAACTACTTGGAGGAGTACAACTGGTTTTTCTCCTTACGAGCTAGTATATGGAAAAAACCCTGTTTTTCCCATTGAATTTGAAATCAAAACCTTAAGAACTGCATCAACAGTCAACCTCACTTGACTATGGCACAAAAAGCCAGACTGTAGTAGCTCAATGAGCTTGATGAAAAGCGTTTGGATGCCATCCATCAAACCACGATGATTCAACAACAAAGAACAAAATGGCATGACCAAATCATTAAGAAGAAATTATTCTAGAAAGGAGATTGGGAACTGTTGTATGATTCACGCTTTAAGGAATTTCAAGGTAAGTTGCGTACATGATGGATAGGGCCTTATGTGGTAGACACAATCTTTCCCAATGGGACAGTTTGGTTGATTACTATTGATGGATCCAATACACACTTACATGAAAATGGTCATCACCCGTGTTTGTATTAGCATCCATTGTCCAAGGCAGAATTCAAAACTAGTTGTACAGTTGATACAGATTATCAAATCTTAACCGAAAAGGATCTTGCTCCTTCTCCTTCTGAACTTTAGGACTTTTTTTGCTCAGACTTTGTATACAAATAATCTCAGCAAAATTTGCATTTCTCAGTTTTTAGTTGAAATTTTCTATTTTCTTTACTATGTTAATTAAGCCTTGGAAGGTATCAGGCAATTCTATGTGTGTAGGTAGATGGATGAACAAAAGGATATGATGAGTTCATGGAAGTTGAAAAACTTCCTCGAGTCGCAGTAAGGTAGCGTTTGGCCGATTTCATTGTTGTTACACCTTTTCCCGATAAATTGGCCGATTTCATTGTTGTTACACCTTTTCCTGATAAATTGGCCGATTTCATTGTTGTTACACCTTTTCCCGATAAATTGGCCGATTTCATTGATGTTACACCTTTTCCCGATAAAATGGATGATTTCATTGCTGTCACACCTTTTCCCGATAAATTGGCTAATTTCATTGCTGTTACACCTTTTCCTGATAAATTGGCCAATCTCAACACTATTACACCTACCTCTGATAGTTTTGAAAAAGACCCTGTTGATACACTAATTACAGTTGTTTTTTCTTGTAACGACCCCTCGTTACGACAACAACTCTGAAAACAGGTGCATTTTTTTATTTTTTTTTGATACAGTGTGTGCACGCGTGGAGAAGTAACAACACACTTAACTGTACGACGCCACTCAACAACCAACAAGATGCAACCATGAAGTTCATCACAAGAAGACTGAAGGCACACAACGAGTAACTGCGACAATGTACAACCACAGGCATAAGGCGCACAACACAACATTAAGACGTACTGGGAGTGCACAGTAAGAACACAGAGGGAAGAACCCATGGTGTTAGGGTTACTATTTCTGCACAAGAAAGCAGGGTGTTTAGTCTTATGTCTTCTCGAAAGAAGATTAGACAAGCTCCTGGCCGACTACTCAGGTAGAAACTAGTAACCTGACCTAGAACGAGACGCAAGCAAGACGAACACAACAAGACGACACCAACATAACACAGTGACAACAAGCAATAAATGCCCCTAGACATAAGGCGTACAACTAGCAGCTGTAAGCGGGAAACGACACCCGGTGTTAAGTATAGTACAGTCACAAAGGGAAGAATCCAACAGTAGAGTTTACTATTTCTACACAGAAAAGCAGGGCTTTTAGTCTTATGTCTTCTCGAAAGAAGATTAGACAGGCTCCTGGCCGACTGCTCAGGCAGAAACTAATAAATCTGTTAGGGAGTCGCAGTAGTGGAAACTATTCCTTTAAACAACCCGAGACTACTGATACGGCTCAGAGTGTGTCGCAAGAGTGGAAACTGTGCCTTTAAATAGCCCGAGACTCTTGATACGGCACTGGATTCCTTACACAGAAAATCACACACACAGACATATATACTAAGGTTGCATGGAGGTGTCTATATCCCGCCCGACACCACCGACCAAGCAACCAACTGAATACTATTAAGTAAGACATAACCAAGAAGGACGACTACGTCCTTTACGGAAGGTGCACGACAAGAAGGACTCTGACAACAAACACCCGAGTTCAACCTTGTTTAATTGAACAACCACCCTAAGTTGCTAACGCGGAGTGATTTATTGTACACAAGTCAAGGTTATTGCCCCACATATGTCTTATCAATATCGATAGATTACACTAACCTTACAATAATATATCCATATCATTTCATTTCTAGTTACAATAATATTGAAGTAAAAATAATGGTCATACATTTCAAACTCCAACCTTGCAATTTATTTATGTGGCGAGAACAATACCCTTGCATATCCCAATAATCTATTAATTACAAAATTACAAATAATTGTTTAGTTGCATTCCTTTACGTATTAACGTAACCACATTACCTAGTCAATACATCCCATTACCTCAACTTCCATTTCTTTTTACTAACCTTAACTGTTCATTACATATTATTTTCTAATATTCTTGCAAAAGGACATCAAACTACATTTGGTTATCTAACAAAAAGTATTGCATTAACTTCATATTTCATAGAATATCAAGGTTACATTTTCTGTTATCTGACGCATAGCATTGCATGAACTTCAATTGCACTAACCTTACCCTAGAACATAGCCAACATTACCTTTGTTAAAATAATTTTTCTAATTAGAGAGTCAATAGGGTACATACCAATTATGCAACAGAAAATTACTATTTTAACAATGCCAATCATGCAATAAAAGACATACCAATAATGCAGTAAATTTTATGCCAGTCGTGCAACAGAAATTAAATATTAATTTCATGCAAGAAACTTACTTTTTAACATATACCAATCGTGCATTAAAAGACAACCAATAATGCAGTAAATGTATACCAATCATGCAACAAAAATTTAATATTAATTTCACGCAAGAAACTTACCTTTTTTTTTTTTAAATACCAATCGTGCATTAAAAGACAACCAATAATGCAGTAAATGTATACCCGTCATGCAACAGAAATTTAATATTAATTTCATGCAAGAAACTTACCTTTTTTTTTTCCAATACCAAACGTGCATTAAAAGACAACCAATAATGCAGTACATATATACCAATCGTGCAACAAAGATTTGATATTAATTTCATGCAAGAAACTTACCCCTTTTTTTTTCAATACCAATCGTGCATTAAAAGACAACCAATAATGCAGTAAATATATACCAATCATGCAACAGAGATTTGATATTAATTTCATGCAAGAAACTTACTCTTTTTTTACAATACCAATCGTGCATTAAAAGACAACCAATAATGCAGTAAATATATACCAATCGTGCAACAGAGATTCAATATTAATATCTGCAACAGAACTTCATACCATACCTTACCATGACCTTACAAATATGATTTAGCGATTTAAACATCAACCTTGGCATTTCAATTAACAACTATAGACATTGCTAGTTAACAACACCATCAACGTTTCAATTTAAATGACATTCAATGCAATTTAACGCATATTACACAAAGGAGTGGGGTGAGAGAACAGGTGTCAACTAACACTCAGCCATATCACAATGCCCTATTCTGAGTCCACATGTCAAGCGCAATTTAACCCTAAATCAACACGAGCCCAGTGCATGCGCTAACTCCCGAAATATATGCAATCAGTTGTGTGGCAAAAAGAAAACCAAATAGAACAGAACGATTCATGAACAGGTTGTAACCACCAACAAAACGCTGAGGAAAAATAAAGATTTCATAGAGAAAATCCTGACAGAAGGCACGCAGGTCAAGGATGGATGTCACGCAGGCATTCATTAACACGAAAATCCGAGATAAAAAGAAAAGCAGTCTGGGTTTGCAAATTAAAGTTTAAAACGCAGACCATTAAACCTTTAACACGCAGATCAAATGCCCATAATATTTTCAGTAAGACGCAGACCATATAAGCATTTAAACGTAGTTCAAAACGCCCAAATATATCAATTAAAAACGCAGAGATAGAACGGAGACTCAGAGCCCAAAAACAAAAATGCGGGGATGAAAGGATCAGCCCATGGTGGAGTAAGACCATTAACAAGGATGCATCAACCGGAACAGGCTTGCTGGAAAAAAAATAACTAAAGGTGAGATAAGTTTTGATATGTAAAAAGAACATAGCAACCCAACAGAACATAACAACAGTGCCTCCGTCCCAATGAGCGCATATGACCAGCGATAGCTCATCTTCAAGGGATTTGACCGATTCAACGATTTACCACTGAAAATGCAGGGATATATATTCCGCTTATATATAAAAAAAATTAACACAAGTAGTGCAGGGATTCTATGATTTGTTTGCTTAAAAAAAAAATCAACTGAAGATGCAGGGATTCGAACTCCCGTTTCAACCACGAATTTACACTGAAGGTGCAGGGGTTTTAATTTTCGTTTTAATACAACCTTTTAACGCTGGGTGCAGGAACTCTGAAGGTTATTCAATTAAGGATTTACACAGTCCCGCGCAACAATAAAACTTACACAGTCCAGATTGATGAAATAAAAAGGAAGTAATTACACGGTTCAGAATAGTAACGCTAATTAGATTCGCTAGCCATTACCATGCATTCTACTCTACTGGAAGTAAAAATCATACCGTTGCCCTTCACTTGCCTTGGATGACGTCCCACGCTTCGTGCCGCTTCCCGCACTCCGTGCCGCTCCTTCTCTCCGACCGCAGAAATCTCAACGGTACCTCCCAGCCAATCGCTAGGGGT